>JAOXJP010228953.1:0-25038 GCA_025762735.1 Platanus orientalis | reverse complement strand
AATAAATGTTTTTAAATGTCCAATTGATTCATTAAGTTCCTAATGATAATGTTCTAATGACCATAGGGGTTAGACAGGGATTATTTTATCATCCTGAAGGTCATTAAGGAATATTATAAAGTGGAATGACACATTTTTGAAATATCTGTAAGGAAAGGCCTCATTGTTATTTTTTCTTTTTATCTTTGAGAGTTCTATTGCAATATGTAGCAGAGATTATTGCAATTAATGGTATGCCAATTTATAATTAATAAAAAAAATAGAGTGTCCATAATGTAGTTTGACTTAATTAAGAATACTGAGACCCACAGCCTAAAGATAAGGATCCCATAATGATCTTATACCCCCTAGGGTTATTTTGGCTTCTCAAATATTCTACATAAAGAGTTACCCACATTCAGATAGGGTCCTGTAACTTTTCAAAAAGTGGGAGAAGAGTAGAGAATTCTAGGACAGGTGTGGATGCTTTGGAGACTATGTTGGATCATTATCTTGTGTTCGATTTAGCCTTTGAGGTATTCTTCTTAATCTTCCTTGATTAAATTCTAGGATTTCACATGGTGAACATGGGAGAATGTTTATTCATGATCTAAATTTTTTTTTATGAAAATTAGTTAAAAATTAAAATTTCTTAAAGAATCGAAACAACACCAAGATCGAGCCAACACTTCTTTAGTTGTAGAAAAGTATAGAAAAATGTGTTGGATTGATCCATAATTACCCATAACACATTTTTGAGGAAAAATCAATTTTTCTTCATTTTGGAGAGTGTGGGAACCCCTAACTTGACCTAAAACCCTATAAATATTCTAAAGAAACCTTAATGACTCCTTTATACCAAAAAAAAAAAAAAAAATAGAAGAAAAGAGAGAGAATAAAATTTTGGAAAGGGGAAGATAAACCCCAAATTGGGCAAGCTATGCTTGAGAAGCTTCCCTTCATACAAGATTTTCGTGACTTTTGGAATTTTCTCTTAGTTTTACTTGAAATTTTATAGTATTTAGTAAGTAGTTTATACCTTGTGTGTTATAAAGAAAGAAGGAAGCTAGAAAAGAAAAGAGGTTTTGCTTGAGGGTTTCTTTAAGATAAAGAATTAGATATATTTGGGTAAGTAGTTATACAAAACTTACTCTATTTTTGTTTGTTTTAGGCTCTTAGAAGTCTTGTAATAGTAAAATCTTGAGTCTATGAATGTTTTCTTATATATGTGAGGCCCTTTGCTAGGATCTTAGAAACCTTACCTCTTGTGGTGATTTGTGATGAGTTTTTGCCAATTTCTAATAGGATCTTAGAAATTCCTAATTTATACTATAAGAAAAAGTGGATTTATATGCTATTTATATGTATTTCCTTGAAATAATGAATTTCATACATTGTAAATGCTTGTAAATTAGGATTCTATAACTCTATAGTTTTCATGAAAGATATTGATGGATGATTTTATTGGTTTTCCATGAGAAGTATGATTATTTTGATTAGTGATGAGCATCTCTTAAATGTGTTGGTTAAAGGTAATCTTAGAAGATAACTATGAAGCATATTGATCTTTAAGTAATGATACTAGCATGTTGTTCATAAATTGCTTAGAAAATTGTATGGAATGATTCAAGTATGATATGCTTAAAGATAGTGAATGATTGGATGTGATATATGATTGAATTATTATCTAAACCATTGCTCATGCCATATATATAGGTTTGAAGATGTTTGAAAATGTATGTAGGATTCTACGACTTCATTCATTAATAAGGTTAAAGAGTGATTTATTCATGTTGCACATATTCTTGACCTTGTTGGTATATTTACATCATGAGAACATGGTTGCCTTTTTCAATAGGATGGTATAATATGCTAAGTAATGGTAAGATAAGGAAAGATGGCTAAGAATAGACAATATTTGAAACGAATGAAAGATAAGAATCAAATAAGATAAGTAAGAATAGTAAAGACAAGTGTCTAAATAATGGAGGTCCCACCATTGAGAACTAAATGATGACTAGTGTTAAATGAGAAGTAAAAGTAATTAAGATATAAATGATAAAGAACATGATAGCGTTCTCATTGAAGATACAATTCAATTGCAAAGTATGATAGTTGACATCCTATTTGGGGCATAAACAATAGTATGATGGCCCTCCCATATGAGGCATAAACAATGATATGATGACCCTCCCATTTGAGGTATAAACAATGGTATGACTGCCCTTCCCATTAGGGTATAATGCAATGATATGACGACCCTTCCTATTGGTGTATAATACAATGATATAATGGACCCTCTATGGTATAATGAAATGATTACCTTTCCATTGATAATAGATCTAAATGGATAAGTATGATGGCCCTTACCATTGTGGAATAACATAATGTGTTAAGGTATAAAGTAATGCAAAAGGTCCCACTATTGGGAAACAAAAAAACATGTAAGAAAATAAGAAAAGATACAAGAAAATAAATTATGATAAGAAGAAAATAGATGTTTATAAGGAAGTAAAAGAATTAAGAAAAGAAAAAGATGTTTATAAGCTTCAAGAGTGAATTAAAAATTATAAGCCATGTAAAAAAGAAGGTGTAAAGGTAAGAAATGAAAACATCATGTCTCATTAATATAAGGAAGTGAATAAGATGTGTAAGAAAACTGAAACTATAGCAAGAAAAGGAATGGAAGTATATAAGCTTAGTAAAAAATGTAAAGTTATAAGTCATGTAAAGAAAGAAAAGTATTAAAACAAGGAAATGGAAACCTCTAAGTTCACAGATAAGAAGAAGTCCATAAACTATGTAAAAAAAGAAAGTTTCAAGGAAATGAAAGAAAGTATGTAAGCTGCTAATGAAAATGAAGTTCTTAATATGAGCAAGAAAATAGCAAAATCACTCTTAAAAGGAAGATCAAAGTTTATAAGATATGTATAAAAAAAAAAAAGATGTAGCTTAAGAAAATGATAAATGAATGCTAAAAGAAGAACAATGAAATTTATTTGAAGTGATAAGTGGAATTTGATAAAGTGATAAGTAGTGAAGGAATAGAAGAAATGAAAGTGCTAAGGATATTGACAAGTAGGAATCACTGAATTATGTTGAATAAGGAAAATGGTAAGAATTCATGAAAGTTATAATGTGAACAATAAATGCTAAGGTAAAGATGAATTTATAAGAAATGAAGTTAATCTACATATGTTTCACCATACCAATTATCTTATTATATCTACTAAATTCTTAGGAATGATGCATGTTTACCTTGAAGTAGTTTACATATGTTTATTCTTATTGGGAATTCGTAAGCAATGCATGGAAAGTGTTAGAAAATGCTTGACAAGATTTAACTAACTTTCCCTATCATAATATGTTTAAGAAATGCTTACCATATCATTGAATTTTCGTATTGTCACCCATATCGTCATGCACATAAAGTAGAAGAATGCCATCTATAAGTAGAATCATACATATTGTCATGTGTAGATATTAGAAGAACGTCATGTATAAATAAAATCATGTGTATTACCATGCCTAGTTCATATATGATGAACCATGATGATGAGTGTATAGATCTTGTGATGACACACTAACACATGCCTACACACTAGAAATTGGTATTTATATATTCTATATGGAGATATATTCAGTATTTTTATATTGAAATATTTGTACTTTACCTATCCTGTTCTATAGTAGGTTTTGTGTACTTATTTACAAACTGTGGATCTCACCCATTCATACTATTTTTCACTTGTGATTTAGTGCAGGTGCGTCACTTGGAATACTTTGAGGTCGAAAGAGAGGCATACGACAAATGCTTTTCTTTTTTATTAGTTTTAATTTTCTTTAGACTTTACATCTTGCATTAGACCTTCATTTTGAGATGTATTAAGTTTTAAATTCGACTTTTGAGACTTGTAGTTTTAGATTTGAGTTGTGATGATGAAACTTTTTAACTCCTATTGATGATGGGAGATTAGTGACATGATAATTAGTATGTTTATATGTTATGTTCTTATTTTCTCTCCACATATAGGCTTATGATTAGATGTTATTAATTCTTATTCCATTGTGCATGTGATGTTTAAGGTAAGGCTATTAATTGGGCCGAGCTGGCCCGAAGCTAGACATGTCTGGCCTAAAAAATAAATGGGCTAGGCCAACCTAATTTGGGGTTGGGCTGAGTTTGTGTCATGCCCCTGAACCCAATTTTAGATATGGATTCGTATATGCATTCAGATTTGTAACTGATCCAAAATTTAGTGGTCACATGTCAATATAACCCAAACCATGGGCTAGTGAGCAAGTCTAATATAGTCCAATATAGTGTCCATAAGTTTACATTTAATTCTTAAATTAGGATCTTATGAGTCCATTTAGTTCAATAGTTAGATTTCAAAAGATTGCAGAAGCGTATTCAATATCCAATAACCACATATATTTAAAATGATAGTTTGCGGAAGTGTAATCCAAACCACGAGGTCACAGTAGTATCATCTCAATATCTCAAAATAAAAATAGCACTACAATCTCCACAAGTAGTCAATATGGTAAAGATGTCAAATAACTACATTACTAGGGTGCCCTCTCACCCTAAATAAACAAGAGGAAAAATATCTAATAATCCAAAATATGAGCCCAGTATAGAGGGTCTAATAACATGCCTAGAACAAATAATGTAAAAATAGAAAAGTAGAACATGTTGAATCGAGTCTCTCGAAGGAGGGACCGACATCAATGATTAGTTTAAAATAAATAAATGGTTTAGTTAGTCCTAACTTGTAAGAAATCTAGCAAACTATAGACAATTTGAAATAAAGCACAGATCTAAATACTAGCATGTACAAAGGTTGATACAAAGTTAAACAATGGTAAAATATTAATCACAATCATGCTAGCGTTGATTAACAATAGTCACATGTCAAACAAAAGTCAAAAGTCTAATACAAAGATATAAATCTAAATCATAATCCAATATGGAGGTCGAAGTTCACAATTTTAATAGCTTGCATTAGTCCTGAAGAAACTGAAGTTCTATGATTTTAAAGTGTTTAGATTTCGATGTTTGTAGTATTTGGAATCCACATAGTCCACAATGTTCGGATGTCCAATATTCGGAGTTCGAAGATTCGAAGTGTTTCGAGTTTGGTGTTTGAAGTGTTTGGAGTCCACAAGGTTCAATATTCAAAGAGTTCCAAATTTCAGTATCCAAAAGTCGAAAAGGGACACCCTTAGCTCGGTGTCAAGACTCACATATTACTAAAACACACTTAGCTGGGTGTCAAGGCCCAGATCGTTAACGGTCACATTTAGTCCTATGACAAGGCCCAAAGAGTTAGTAGACATACTTAGCCCGATGCCGAGGCTTAGATCGTTAATGGCCACATTTAGCCCTATGATAAGACCTAGAAGTTCAAAGTTCAAAGTTCACACTTAGCCTGGTGACAGGGCCCAAAAAGTCAAAGGTTCAAAGTCCAAAAGAGTACAAATATATAGATTTGAAGGTCTACATAGTTTCAATAATTGGGATATTTTCATAATGTGTAAAACAAGCATGAGCGTCATATTGTCGTAAACTGATCATTTCAAATACATATAGTTCACTTAGATTCAATATTATCATATTCATAAGTTTGAGGTTGTGGTGATTCACTAAGATCTCACATAGATTCAATGATTCAAACATGTGTTAGAATTCGAGGGTTCACACATCATATATAATCCCATAGGAAGCATAGAGTTCAATAGAGTCAATGAGTTTGATATGTTTTCATAGAAATTCACATGGTCTTCTATCAAATCAAATGATAAAGATCAACCAATATTAATGATAGAGTTCCAAACAATATGCAAGACAAGATTACTTTTTAAATTAATCATAATTAGGATAGATCTTAGGGAATTCACACTTCACACAGATTTTTAAAGAATCACATGGGAGAAAATTCAGATTTCATATGTTCTAAGGATTGCATGAAGGAAATCAGCCCACACAATGTCTAAGATCAACAGACTTTCACAAAATAGGTGTAAAACCAAGAATCAAACTAAAATCAATGTTCACAAGTATAACCTATAGAATTTTTTAGAGATTTCGATGGGAAAAATGATTATTCCAAGCATATGGAGCATATGAATTCACTAAACAAGCTGGGATTCACAATTCTAACATATTCTAAGGCTTTAGATCCTAAATAACCAGTAGTTTTAAGTAATTCCATGACTAACATCACATAATCTAAAATAGAAAGGATATTCATAGCCAAAATCACCCATTGTAATCAAGGTTTACTTACTAGAAGCTTCCATTCAATGATTCCAAATAGTTTGTAGAGATTTCAATGAGTTTTCATAACCAAAACACAAGAATCAAAGGAATCCAAAGAGGAAATCACATCAAGCCAATTATAGGAAGCTAGGTTTACTTATAAAAGAGCTTAAATCAAGAATCAAACCATATTCAAAGGTTTAGCCAATGATTTTCCAGAGATTTCAAAGGAATCAATCACCAATTTTAAGGATCAAAGAGGAACTTGCTTCAAATCACCTATAATGTGCAAGATTTACTTATAAGAAGCTTAAATTCAATGATTCAAAGAGTTATATCAAGATTTTCAAACATTTTAGAGGTTTTAAAGGGTTTTCATAACCAAAACACATAAATCTAAGAGAATCAAAGAGGAGAATACATCACATCTTTCATAGTATGCAAGATTTTCTTACCAAAACTTAAATCTAATGTCTCCAAGAAAGAAACCTTCACTTCAACCTCTATTCCAAACTTGTTCTATAAAATAAGCATAGTTCTAACATTAGAATGATGAAACTAAGAAGTTCTAGGAGAAGAACAAACTAATCTAAAAGGATTTCCAAGGTTGGAAGTAAAATTTACCTAATTGGGGAAGAACTCCAACCTTCTTCTCCAAAACTCTCAAATCCCTTCTCCTTTTGTTCTAGATGAGTCTAAATGACCTAAATAGAGTGTAAATAGGGTTTTAAGTCATCATAGACAAGATCCCACTAGTGTGGGGGTCAAATGGGAGTAAGCCATATTATAAATGGCATAAAACATAATATTTCAACACTTTTAAGCGTTTCTGGGTATGTTGTGATCGATCACGAGATTCGTGATCAACCATAGATCATCCAAAAAATTCCCGAGAGTTTTGATCCTTCATTAGTGATCGATCATGCCAAAAATAGGGTTTTGTGATCGATCATGAGATCTGTGATTGATCACGGCGTGATTGATCACTAGATCTATGATCGGTCACGTATCTCCTAGAAATTTTTTTCTACACAGACAAGTCTCAGTAAAATAGTCATAACTTTCATTATACAACTCAAAATTATAAACCGTTTGAGGGGTTGGAAATTAGACTTAAAGTCATTTCCAACAAGGTATGAATTAACCTCTAATTCACTCAGAATAGGTGTCAGTGGGCCTAGGAAGTCACCCTAATAATGTGGTCAGGATACCTTTTGAACTTGGTACATTTGAGGCCCAACTTGGGTTCTACACTTCTAACTCAGTTTAAAAAGTTTCCTAAGTAATCTAAGGTATGTATAAAATATGATAGATGATAATTTTACCCTTATGGGGATTAAATTACAATTTTACCCTTTTAGTACAAAGCAGGGCATTACAAAAAAACTTGTTACATATTAGAAATAAGCCACAAATCCGACCTTGAGAGTGAAATTCGTGGTGTTTTTCTCCTTTTTAGGATAAAGCGAAAGCCTTAAAGAGAAGCGACTCCCTTGCAATCAAACACTATCATCACCTGAATCTAGGAAACACACCGTCAGGCCCTTGAATCTCCATTGACAAAGTATCATAAGTTTTACTCTTTTTGTAAAAGACTGTAAAAATCAAAGAGTTGATTCCATTCATTTTATTACAAGTATTCATTTATTGATTTTATTACATATATTTTGTGTTGTGGATTTACACACAAAATTTATGTCTACAAGTTTCTTGCATGCCCGATGGGATTCTCTTTCCTCTCATGTCTCATGTTGACATTCAACCTCTACTTCACAATCTACGATGACATCCAAGAAGACCATTGTTGCTTCTGTCAAAGTTGTTATTCTGAGAGGCATGAAAAATGCCTCATCCGGCTCTAGCTTTACTACAGCAATCTCCATCACCAACCATCAGTACCCTAGGATGTGCACTGCAACAAAGTTAAGGAGATCCCAGTTGGTAGAGCCTCTTGTCCATCATTCTAAAAGACGCTCCTTAAAAGTCATGGAGCCAAATGAAAATCCTGATCAAAGAGCCTCCATAAAGAAGAATGACCCACTTCCCCTTCGCTAGTTGTTAGCGAGGAGAACACATATGTTCAGTCTGACACCCACTCAAGTACTGGGTCGAGGTCTGGATCACCATCTGTGACCTCCCCTCATAAGGACAAAGCTTCTTAATGTCTTGCAACAAGGACTATTCCCCATCTTAGTCATATTCCTTAGTTCGGGATGTTATGGTGATAGAGACAACCACTATAGAAGAATTACTTGCACGAATGGATGAGGCCGTCACCAAACTAACTAAGATGATCGAAGAGAAGGATCTCCAGATTGTCATTTTGATGAATCGGTTGGAACAATAGAGCCAACAAGCAGAGTCAATTGTCGGCCCTACATATCCACCAGGTTTCACTCCACAACAGAACCAGGGAAATCAAGAGCAAGAAAACACAACCCTACACCAGAATACTTAAAATTCGATGCAATATACCTTTGTTGTATCTCTATCTATACAATAACTACAAAATATGAGCATGGATACAATCTGTGCTCAATATAGAGGTCTAACCCAGTCGTTTATAGTTTATGACAAACCATACACCCAGGGTAGGTATCAACCTCCTAAGTTCCAATAGTTCAATGGAACGGGTAGCCCCAAACAACGTGTGGCTCATTTTGTCAAAACATGCAACATTGCCAGAACTTTTAGAGATTAAATAGTGAAGCAATTTGTTCTCTCCCTTCGCGGCAATGCTTTTGATTAGTACACTGATCTTGAAGTTGGTTCTACTAATAGTTGTGATAAGTTGGAACAAGAATTTCTTAATGGAATACGTTGAAGTTTACAATATATCCTCAAAGGGATAAAGCCTCATACTTTCGAGGAGTTAGCTATTAGGGCCCATGATATGGAGCTCAGTATTGCTGCACATGAAGATCTGAGGTTGGGAGATGCCCGAAAAGAAAAAGAAAAGAAGGAATTCAAGAAGGAGGTAAAGTCCTCCAATGGCAAGGAGGTTATGATGGTCACAACTAAACCCATCAAAATCTTTAGAAATAAGAAGGAAGAAAATAAGGCTAATACATCCTAAGACAAAGGGAAGACCAAAATGTCTGTGAAGGAGCTTGAAGCAAGAGTATATCCTTTTCCAAACTCTGATGTCTTGAGGATGCTAGATGCACTGCTCTAGTTAAAGTTGATCAAGCTCCCACCTTTAAAGATTCTTGAAGAGATGGATTGTGAAAATGATCCAAAAAACTATCACTATCACTGGCTAGTCAGTTACCCAATCGAGAAATGCTTTATCTTAAGAGAAAAGATCATGGACTTGGAATGACAAGGAAAAATTAAAATTGACTCCATTGAGGATGTAGTGGCTGCCAACATAACTCTAGTCACTTTTGGCTCATTCTATCCTATCCCTTTATTAAGCTCATACATGATGCTGGTGTAGCCTTCTCAAGATACAAAGGTGTTCTCACCACCATGTTAATTTACATTTGGGTCTTTGGACCCCATCACTATCATCCATATTTCAAAGACTTCATCTAGCTTAGGGTAATTTGTGTGTCATTAACAAAGACAAGAGCAATAAGCTCCCTAGGTTGAAGGCGTACATGCAGATGTCAAATTAGCACCTTTTGATGATGAAGGTTGGACTGTGGTTGCCTGACGTAAGTGAAAAACTTAACACTTTCCTACTCCACCTCATCTGAGGTCAAGGCGATACTGGAGAAAAAGTAAGCCCAGGTTTGGAACATAGAA
The DNA here is from genome assembly GCA_025762735.1 of Platanus orientalis. Taxonomy (NCBI): domain Eukaryota; kingdom Viridiplantae; phylum Streptophyta; class Magnoliopsida; order Proteales; family Platanaceae; genus Platanus; species Platanus orientalis. The sequence goes on along the minus strand of JAOXJP010228953.1, from coordinate 15,044 downwards.
GAAGAAAGGGGCAAGGAAGAACCAAGTACAAAAAGTTCTGCTTGTCGATCCTGAAGACATTCTCAAGCAGTCTCCTCGCATTCTAATGACTCTTTTAGAGTTCATGTCAGAGGAATTTCTATAAAAAGAATATGAAGAGGTTTATGTTATCTCTTATTGTGCAGTCCATGAAGGCAAGACATTTGAGGATAATGTTGAGGATGTGTTTGATGAAGATTCCCTTTCCTCAAACAGTGAAGAACAAATTTTATGTGATAATCTTCTTAAGCACTTGAAAGAAAATTTAGATGCAGAAGAAGAAAGTTCCCCCACAAGTAGTAAACTAGAGTCATATACTTCTTGTATGGCTACAATCACCTTCATAGATGAGAATTTTCAACTTGGTTCCCGCCCACACAATAGGCCCTTATATGTTATAGGGTACATGCTCAAACATAAAATTTGACGCATCCTACTTGATTATGGATCTGTAGTGAACCTAATGCCAATTCGTACAATGAGGAAAATAGGCATTTCCACAGATGAACTGGCTTATAGCAAGTTGATTCAAGACTTTAACCAAGGTGGACAGTGGGCGATCGGTATGATTTGGCTTAAACTTACCATTGGAGACGTGAAGTCAACCATGCTATTTCATTTGATTGACTGCAAGAAGTGGTACCATCTTCTCCTTTGCTGCCCATGGTTGCATGAGACTGGAATAGTGTCTTCTACCTTGCATTAATACTATGAATATTATTAAGACGGGATGCAGAAGCGGGTTGTGGCTGAAAATCAATAATTCAGTAAGGCCGAAGCATATTTTGTAGATGCAAAGTTTTACTTATAGGATGAAGTAATTCTAGAGGCATTGCCTACATTTGTCCCCTCTTTTAATAAAGCTTGCAATGGGAGAAAAGTCCAAAACTTTACAAGTGAGTCATTCCCTACTGTAAAGCATCAAAATGACTAAGAAATTTGTAAGTTTACACCAAAGCTAAGCTTTCTATAGGAACAAGGGTGATTCTAATCTTGCGTTACGTACCAAAATCATAACAAAAAAAGGGTAATTATTTATTTGAGGCAACAATCAATAAAGGAAAATCTCCTCTTTCATGGGCCAACCTTAAGACATTGTAAGAAGACTTAGTTCTTTTAACCCCTACCATTTCAAATACAGTGATCTCTAAACCATCTCTTGAACGGTTTGTGAAGGCATCCACATCAATGCCCACTACATCACAGACTGACAAGGTAAATTCTTCTATAATTGAGTGGCGGTTGGATTGGTGGTATGATCCCATTGTCTACAAGCTTTTTGAGAAGGTCGGATATGGAAAAGGAGAGCCGTGACAACTGACTGAATTTTCTCTTGCATAAACTGGTAATGTAATGCATGGATTAACTATAACACAATGCAAGTTATGAATGACAAAAGAGAAAGTGCTCCCATCAAGATCTTGTATTGGGTCCACCCCTCCCAAGCATGTTTACATTTCTGGTAAAAAGAAAGCATCCACTCATCACATTACTATTGAGGTCCTAGACAAATCAAAGATATGAAAGTCAGTGCCATCACAATCTTCTGCTTTTGATTGAATTGGTAATGCAACTTCATCAGCTTCAATTTTTGATCGATTAGGGGGAAAGTAGCCATGTCTAATCAGTAAACTCGGCTATAAAAAAGGTCTGCACTCTCACACCTTGGTCTACAGTCTCATAATGCTAAACCAAAAAATGACATCCAAAGATGACACCGATAAGACTTAGATCCTACTGTGGCTAAAGGGTGTGATAAACCAAAATTTTTAATCCCTTCTAGTATGAAATAGAGAATGAAGTTAGAATTATCTCTAGGCAAAACTTTGGTTGTTAGGTAACACACTGTGGTTTTCATTAATCAACCAAGCTAGAATCCTAGTAGCGAAAATGAGCCTATGCAAGATGAGGATTTCGACAACCATTAGGAGGGATCTAAAGACATTGCCTCAGTAACCATATCATAATCCAAGTGGTTGAAGAACCTCCCTTAGATGATGAACTTGAGGAAGCTCCTCCAATCTTCAAAGAAGGGGGCAAACAACTGTTGATGAACTTAAGGAGTTAAACCTTGTCACTGAAGAAGATCCTCGACCTACTTACATAAGTGCATCATTAAGTCTAGAAAAAGAAATCACATACCTCAAATTGCTTCAGAAGTACAAAGATGTCTTCTCTTGGAGTTACAAAGAAATGTTTGGACTTGATCCCAAGGTGGTAGTTCACAATCTTGCTGTCAAGAATGGTGTGCGTTCTATCAAATAGGAACAACACCGCTTTTGACCTGAGTTACTTACACAAATTGAGGTTGAAGTCAATAAGTTGATTGAAGCAGGCTTCATCCAAGAAGTAAAATACCTAACATGGATTGCCAACATAATACTAGTGAAAAAGAAGAATGGGAAAATTTGGGTGTTTGTTGATTTTAGAGACTTAAATGATGCAAGTCTGAATGATGATTTTCCCCAACCTATCACTAAATTCATGGTTGATGCCATTATGAGACATGAAGTCTTATATTTTATGGATGGTTCGTTAGGCTAATCAAATTCGGATGGCACCCAGGGATGAGGAATTGACTGCATTTCACACTCTGAAAGGGATATATTGTTACCGCATTATGCATATTTAGTTAAAGAATGCTAGGGCTACTTATCAACATACAATGCAAAAAATATTTGATGATATACTTGACAAAGTCATTGAATGTTACATATATGACTTGGTTGTAAAGTCCAAAAAGAGGGTAAACCACTTAAAAGATCTGCATGACATCTTTAATCGATTACGAAGATATCAATTGAAGATGAATCCATTGAAATACACATTTGAAGTTACTTTAGGAAAGTTCTTTAGTTTCAAAGTTTAACGTCATGGCATCGAAATTGATCAATCAAAAATTAAAGCCATCCAAAACACGCTAGAGCCTAAAGATGTACGTGAGTTGAAAAGCCTGCAAGGAAGACTTGCTTACATTTGAAGGCTCATTTCAAACTTGACAAGGTGTTGTCAACCCTTTAAGTGGTTAATGAAGAAAGATACACCCTTTGTGTGGGACAATGCTTGTAAGAATGCTTTGAAGAAAATAAAAAGGTATCTCTTGAAGCCACCAGTCTTAACTGCACAAATTCTAGGAAAGCCACTGATTCTCTACATCATGGCACAAGAATAGTCATTGAGGGCACTTCTTGCACAAATCAATGATGAAGGAAAAAAAAATGCTCTTTACTACTTGAGCCAAACTCTAGTAGGAGTAGAGTTAAACCACTTGCTTATTGAGAAGACATATCTTGCTTTCATCTTTACTACAAAGAAACTTTGGCACTACATGTTAGTGCATACTATTCGGCTAATCTCTCATGATGATCCCCTCAAATACATCATGATAAGACTAATAATTTCTAAAAGATTAACTAAATGGGCTATTCTTTTATCAGAATTTAAGATCATCTATGTCACTCAAAAGGTGGTGTAAGAACAAGCTTTAGTGGATTTTCTTGCAAATCACCTAATCCTGATAAAGTTGGAATTATTTGAAGACTTCCCTGATGAAAAAATATTTTACTTAGATATTCCACCTGCATGGAAAATGTTCTTCGATGGTGTTGCACATAGAGACAGAGTTGGGGAAGGAGTGGTGTTCATCACCCCACAAAGTGAAATGTTACCTCTCTCCTTTGCCTTTATGCGATTGTGCTTAAATAATGTAGCTAAATTCCAAACACTTATCATCAGGTTGGAGATGGCCTTAGAGTTGCAGCTTCACCAGCTCAATGTATATAGAGATTTTCAACTTATCGTAAATCAACTCTTAGTAGAGTATGATGTAAGAAAGCTAAACTTTATTCCATACCACGATTATGCTTGTTAGTTTCTACAATAATTTGAAAACATCACCATAGGGTAAGTGCTAAAAAGTGAGAATAAACAAGCAGATGCCTTAGCAAATCTCACTGCTACTTTTTTTTGCCTGAAGAAAAAGCAACCACAGTTCCTGTTTGTCGATGATGGGTACTACCCCCTTTGACATACTTTGGGGATGAGCATTAAAACAATAATGTTGTCTCTGTGTTTAAAATTGAAATCGAAGACTTGAGGCAACCACTCATTGACTATTTGCAATATAGGAAGCTACCCGATGACCTAAAGCTTAGGACCAAAATACTGTGACGTACACTTTGGTTTTTATACTTTAATGGTCCACTTTATCATTGTTCTTTCAATGACATTTTCATAAGATGTCTTAAAAATGAAGTTCAAGGAGCTCTCAAAGACGCACATTTAGGAGTGTGTGGAGCACATCAATTTGTACCAAAACTCCACGACCAAGTAAAGAGGATAGGGTTTTAATGACCAACAATGGTGAAATATTCGATGGAATATGCGAAGCGGTGCTAAGCATGTTAATTCCATGGAGATTACATTCATTAACCTCCAAAACCACTACACCTTCTGGTCACCTCATGGCTATTTGACGAGTCAGGACTCAATGTTGTTGGTCCACTCCCAAATTCATCGAAACAACATCTCTATATCTTGGTTGCAATAGACTGTTTCTCAAAGTGGGTACCATGTATAATGCTCCCACCAATGGACTTGCTAAAGCAATCAACAAGACTCTCTCCAAACTACTCAAAAAGATCATGTCAAAGGTGAAGAAAGATTAGTATAAGAGAATTGGCAAAGCGCTATGGATATATCACACATCATTTTGAACTCCTACCCACTTTATGCCTTATGGCTTGGTGTATGGTGTAGAAACTGTTCTTCCATTAGAATGTCAAATCTCATCCAAGGTTCACTGACTTGGATTTTTGACTCGACTCGGATAGCTTAGGAGTGGAGTCGACTCGGGAGTTAACTTAGGGAGTCATGTCACTTTTTATTTTTATTTTTATAAAATATAAAAAAATATTTAAAATTGTAGATACTATTTGAATCAAGTATTTCCAATTTCAATGATATATGAGTATTTTCTATTATGATCCTACAAAATTCTCATGAGTTAAGACTAAAAAGATTATTCTGTGTGAAAACTTAATACAATTCTAGAGATATTACCAAATGGAAATTCAATTGTAATCTCATTTAACAATTTAAAACATACAAGTAAGAAGAATAACATATGTAAATCTACAAGAAATTTAACATAACAATTAACAAGAACTCAAGTAGAAACCGAAATTACAAATTATCTAGAAAAAAACTAGTTATAAAAATCTACAAGTTACATATAAGAGGATAATGCAGTACCTAAATAGTGAACCATAGTTTTGAAAGTCAGATTAGACTAGATAGTTCAACTTAGTTTGATTGGAACTGGCACCCTAAATGGTTCAATAAAAGCTTAAAACAACAATCTGGCTAAAACCACATATAACCAGCAAAACAAGTTAAAACTGATCGATTTTTGCTAGTTCTTTTACGAATCTGATTCTAATAAAACTAACCAATTTTTTTACAAATTAAGAAGAAAAAAATTAAGAACCTGTCATGCTGAATTCTAATCCCACTTTCCATGAATTGTTTTATTTTGTAGTATGTTATTACATTTTTCAGTTTGTCTTAAAATTAGAAAGTCAGTCATATGCCTTCTAATGCATTATTTATTTTATGGTATTTTATTACATTTTACTTATGTTTAAAGTAGACTGCGGTTGGATCATGTAAATATATGGTTGACCCTGGTTGGACCTAAACCGCCTGCCTACCAGTTTGATAGTCTGTCTGATTCTCAAAACTATGTAGTGAACACTTGTATAAAGAAACCAAATAACATGAATAGTTTTTGGAATTGAATAGTCATAGTCACTTAAGTAGTTACGTTATTTCTTTAAAATACTTTAACCTAAATTAAGTCATTAAGGTTTTTTTATCAGGTTTTAATGTTTTATATTATTTTTTTATAAAAAAGTTAAGCCTTGGCCGAGTCATGTGACTCAGTCCAAGTCAGAGGAGTCAATAAAGTCACTCTCATGACTTGGTTGACTTTGGTATATAAGGGAGTCACCTACTTGACTACTTGACTCTACTCCTATACCTCAGGAGTTGAGTCAACTCGTCTAAGTCACCATGTTAACTCGGGGAGTCAGCAAACTATGATCCCATCACTATGGATTGCTATCTAAAAGGGGCTTACAAATGATGAAAACGCAAGGCTGCTACTTGCAGAACTTGAGGCATTAGATGAAAAAAGGTTGGAAGCACAACAAAGACTGGAATGTTACCAAACTCACCTCTCTCGTGCATTCAACAGAAAAGTTTGGCCTAGGTTTTTTCAAGTTAGAGAATTGGTGTTTGTAGTTCGGTGACCCATCATTCTATCTCATCGTTCTAAAAAGAAGTTCAATCCAAAATGGGATGGACCACATGTGGTAAGAGAAGTCTACTTCAATGGTGCATATCTCCTCATCACACCAAAAGGACTACGTCTCGGCTCCATCAATGGGAAGTTTCTCAAAAGATACTATCCTTAAAAAAATCATGTACTATTTCTGGTTTGCATGAGCATAAACTGCGTAAGAAAAAATAAAACCCAACATCTCAGGTTTCTCACCATACTCTTGGCCCGTAAGAGTATAAACTATGAACGGCCTAAACAAAAAATTTTACACTACTTCTGGCCCACATAAGCATAAACTGCATATGGAAAAACGGAACCCAACATCTCAGGTTTCTCAACATACTCTTGGCCCGTAACAGTACAAACTGTTAATAAACATAAACTACTCCTGGCCCGCATGAGGATAAAATGCGTATAGCAAAATAAAGCCAAACATCTTGGGTTCCCTCGCTACACTCTTAGCCCGTAAGAGTATAAACTATGAATGATCCCAAATAAAAAAAATCTTGTTACACTCCTGGCCTGCAAGAGTATAAATTGTGTATGGCTCAAAAACAAAACAAAACAAAAAAAAAATTATACTACTCCTAGCCTGTAAGAGTATAAACTATATACAACTTAAAAAAAAGTCTTATACTGATCCTGACCCACATGGTCTAACAACAACAAAGTTGTGTGCCAAAATGAAAATCCAAAAGGTAGTCACTATATTATTCTATCAAACAAAAAGATAAAGATAGAGTGATATGACAAATGACAATCAAAAGTTGCAAACAAGAGAAGAATTGCATAGACAAATGAATGGTTAACAAATAAATGAGCTATGATTCCCATTTCAAAGTATTTAGTTCTTCTCAAGCCTCATTTAATATCTTGTCCATTGTACAGAGTAGCAACATCATCAATAGGTAAAGGCTGAATGAGCTCAAGATTGAAGAGTTCCTTTTCCACATCTGCTATAGTGATATCCTTTTCCCTTTCAATGTTCTCCCCATGAAGAATAGAGGTAACAATTCCCTCTTCCTTGGCTTCAAGATGATTTAGTTCTTTGCTTAGCAAAGCTCTCATGGATTGAATATTGATCAATTTTGATCATTGTAAATTGAGAGTATCTTTCTCATGGTTTAAATCAAGCAAAACAACATCAAGATGATGTTGAATTTCAACGCGATGTTGACTATGAGCGGTTGAAGTCATCCATTGGCCAAAAACGTCTTGTATGGACATGTAGTTTTTCACATCTTCTATATATTTTTGAACATGACTCTTCAAAGGAAGGGGATCTACTACTTGCGTGTCAATGATCATAGCAAAGATTTTCTCAACATTCTCTTGAAGGGAGGAAACTTGTGAGAAGGGAAGTCTTGTGATCTTCTCCAAAAGTCTGTCACCCATCATCATAGCACTCAAGCAGCGAGAGTGCGAAAAAACATCTACTTGAAAGACGAATATTTGAGATGTAGTAGCATGCTTTGGAAAAGGAGTGGAACTTGACATCAATTGAACTGAGTGTGGGATATCGTGAGTAGTTTCAAGATGAGATTCAAGCATTGCATAGATGTCTTGTACAAGTGTGAAATCAACATTCACCCTTCCTTTGGAGACTAAATCAAATGAATTTGGCCATTGTATCGAAGTAGCATTATGAGTCAGGTTTATGCCAACCTTCGTACCAGTGTCTTCATGATTCTCCCACTATAAAGAGTAATTTATTGTTAATGATTTGGTAATTTCATAATAATAATAATATTTTTTCTATTGAGTATGCAATATAATTACTTAAAAATCAAGGACATTAATGAAATACCTCAAAATCTATATTTGTGGGTAGAATTGCCATGGAATTAGTCTCAAGTGGTATGTTAAGTGATGTTCAGGCACTTACAATGCCTTTTGGTGGAATTTCTCATTGCTAGGTAGTTGTCTTTATTGTCTTTGTGATAGGAGAAGAGCAGGGGCCTTTCTTTAAATGCTTCCAACAACGATCACCATTCTCCAAACTACTTTCACTATTGTCAATCACATGAACTAAGCCAGTTATTTTGGTGTACTGACTTCCTTGATGGATAGGTGTTCTATGACCATCATTTGTAAGGAGAGTGGGAATATTATTGGGAGAATCTCCTACTCCCTCCATTGAATAGGTGATAGTAGTAGGAACAATCTTTGGGCTCCCATTTTTGCCTCATGAAAACTTTAGCTTCAGAGTATGTTAGTTATTTTGCAACGAGCGCTATTTTTGAAGTAAACAAAAATTAGGGTCAACATTCTTTGCCAAAGCCTTAGCACCTATGGAGAAGTAATCATAGGATATCTTAAGCCACCACTCATAGTAATCTTTAGTAGCCAAAGGTCCTTATTTAACATCAGAGCATGATAGAAGCACAGGTCGACACTTTGTATTGAATCTCAAATAAGACCTCCATAATTCAGCCATTTCCGTACAGGTGCATGAGCGTTTATCTTCACCAAGATTCTAAGGCACATCGTGGACATGACCAAACTGTCGACTAAACCCATGAGGACTATAAGGCTCCACAATGTATGAGTTCTCACATCATAATGTTAAATAATTGGACCAAAGGCTAAGAAAGTACTCAAACAGGTGGGTAGCTAAATGTATCAAGCTTTATGGACTTGATTTGTGGATGAACACTAGAAGAGGAAGAAGTTTTTGTTGACATGGGAATAAAAGATAATTTAAAGCAAGAGGTGCACCTTGCTACTTTCCTTTCTTGTTGGCTATGCATTTTTGTCCTTCCAGGGAGAGAGGATTCTTACATTCGTCCTAGACGTTAAAAATTTCCAGTCGGATGGCATGCGGTGATATATTTTCCTTAGCTTTTCTCATTTTAGCTAACATCTACAATGGTTTGAATTGAATTTCCTCATCAGTGGACCTGGGTAAGAGTGACGTTGTATTCCCTATTCATTATGTTTATGCATAGCTAGGGGAATACTTTGAAGTATGTCATCTTTCTTTGGAGCTGAAGGGTTTAGTTTGCATGACCCAATTTGCTGGAGAGAGAATGGCCAAGAACTATAGTGAGTTGGAGGCATGTAACTTGTTGAGGGCTAAACATGTCCTGTTAAGCTTAGCCATGATCATCAAGGATGAGCGCAAATTTTTCACTTTCTCACGCAGAGTATGAAAAGCAAGTAAAAGATATTTACAACTATGAGGAAGATATGGTTTATTCTTATTGTCCATAACTGATAACTTGTTTGTACTAGGAATGACTTCATCATAAAATATGCTAGAAATTGCCAAGGCATCCATTACCCACAAGTCCCATAAAGAGATGGAATTCTTGCCTAAAGGAGTATGAAAGGTATTTATAGTAAGACATCATGATTCACAAAAAGTCCATATGACATGAGGGTTGCGATCATATACGAATAAAGAGGCAAATATGGCATCATAGATGTCCACCTTGATAAGCATGTCATGATTTTGAACAAGTATATCTTCTAGCCATTCCTAATACCCTTCAGTGTAAGAAAATTTACGTTTACTTGAAAATACGGTTCCCTAACGTGCTCCTCTTGCATGTATGCAGTGACCAAGAAGAAGAAAAGGATGAGAATCGCAAAAATGATTACTCTTCGAATGGTGAGAAGAGTTAAGTATCAAAACTTTTGAAGGTGTTAATTGAGTAATAGTTTCATCATCCTCTAAATTTTTGAGTTCTTTGATAAGCTCATATTCCCATTCAGATAAGAGAGGAGAATTTTTGGAAACCCTCCACTTAGGCATGAAATGTCCAATAATCAAAGGGTTTACATAGAGAGTAGTTCTTTCTTCTATGGTATCATCTTCATTTTCCACAATAGTTATACTTTGGCTTTCGGGTGTAGAAGAAAATTCTTTAAAGAATACCACATTCTGTAAATAAGAATGATGAAAAGACAAGTGTACTAAATAACGACATGGTTATAAATAAAAAAGGGGTGACAAGAATGAAACAGTTATCTACAATCTATAAAAATATCATTTAGAAAAAGGAAAATATTTGTTATTGGCATACTCTAAAATTTAGCACCAATAACCCATTTCTAGGATCACTATACTTCAGCCTGTGGAACATGTCCATTGTTAATGTAAGTGACAATGGGAACCCCCATCCTATTGGAAGATAAGGGAAACTATGTCTATCTCCAGGATCACCCACTTCAGCCTGTGGAACAGGTTCATTGCTAATGCAAGGCAACAATGGAGAACATCATCCTGCTTAGAGACGTACAAAGTATTGGTGAATCTTCCTTTTGAAGGATGAAGGATGAAAGATAAAGGAGGCTCAATATGCTCTGAAATCTGGCACTAATACCCCATTTCCAAGATCACATACTTCAGCCAGTGGAACAAGTCCACTGCTAATGTAAGTGGCAATAAGAACCCCTATCTTGCTAGATGATAGAGCACACTACATCTATCTCAAGGATCACCTGCTTCAGCTTGTGGAACATGTCCACTACTAATGCAAGGTGACGATGGAAAGTACCATTCTACTAGAAGTAGTAAAAAGTATTAGAGAATGTTCTCTCTGAAGAATAAAGGATGAAAGATGAAGGAGACTCAATATGCTCTAAAATCTAGCACCAATACCCCATTTCTAGGATCACCATATTTCAACCTGTGGAATAAGTCTATCACTAATGTAAGTGACAATGAGAACCCCCATTCTTCTAGAAGATAGAGGACACCGCATCTATCTTCATGATCATCCGCTTTAGCATGTAGAACATGTCAATGCTAATGTAAGGCGATGATGGAGAGCACCATCTTACTGAAAGACGTACAAAGTATTGGTGAAACTTCTCCCTGAAAGATGAAAGAGAATCAATATGCTTTAAAATCTGACACCAATACTCCGTTTATAGGATCACCATACTTTAGCCTATGGAACAAGTCCACTGCTAATGTAAGTGACAATGGGAACCCCCATCCTACTAAAAGATAGAGAATGCTACATCTATCTCCAGGATCACCCACTTCAACCTGTGGAACATGTCCACTGCTAATGCAAGGTGATGATGGAGAGCACCATCCTATTGGAAGACATACAAAGTATTAGTGAATCTTCTCTCTAAAAATTGGTTGAAGGATTTCCTAAAAAAAAGAAAAGAATAAAAGGTAGAGTAACTCTGTACTTTGAATTAAAAAATTACCTTATCAGCCATAATGACTCTATCAAGCTGAATTTCTTTAAGTTGCAAGTTAATGGATCTGTCATAGATACCTATTTGAATAATTAAAAAGGGGTTAGTATAGAGAAAAAAAGAGAGGGAGTTGTAACTATAGCCATATTCATTATAATGCAAGTGGAAAGGTCTCAAACATTAAGCACTCAGTTCTGTAATGCCTTGCTTTGCATTAAAAGGGTAAAATTATAATTTCACACCCATAAGGATATATTTGTTATTAAACCTACTTTATATAGACCTTAAAGCGGTCTAGGAACACTCTGGACCAAGCTTGAAGCATAAGACCCACGTTGGACCATAGAATTGTTAAGTTCGAAAGTTATCCAAATTTTTTATTTGGGGTTACTTCGTGGGACCACCGACATCAATCCCAAGAGAATTAGAGTACAAATAAAATATCCTTAGAAAGATCTAAGAGTCTACTTTCAAATCCATCAAATGGTGTGTGATTGTAAGTCTCCTAGAAAAACGTTATGATGATTCTCCCACAAGGAATAAATGTTGATAGGCCTACGTATTTAGGGTCAATTCCTGGGCCCACTAACATCAATCTTAAGGGAATTAGAGGGTTATCTATACCTTCTTGGAAAGGTCTTGAAGTCTAGTTTCCAACCCACCAAATGGTGATCGATTATGAGTTTTTTAGAAAGAGTTTATGAGCATTTTTGTGAGAATGGATAAAAGCTGTAAGACTCTATTTTCTCGATCCAGGATCAAACTGGGACCTCTCTGATCTCAGAAAAGTGTTCAAATAGTGTTGGATTGATCAAAATGATCCAGATTGCGATTTTTTAGGGAAAATCTATATTTTTTCATTTTGGGGAGTGTGGAATCCCCCCAACTCGACCCAAAACCATATAAATATAATAACAAAACCTTAATGAGCCCATTTACATAAAAATGGAAGGAGTTAGAGAGTTTTGAGAGATTTTGGGAGTAGTGTGGGAATTCTTCCCCAATTGGGTAAGTTTCACTCCCAACTCCAAAAATCTTTAATGTTAGCTCATTTTCTTCCTAAATCTTCATGTTTTATCTAATCTACACTAGTTATACATCATTTTATAGATGATAGAGGTAAGAGAAAGGAAGTGTTTAAGGAATAGCGAGCTTAAAGAAGGAAGGAAGCTAGGTTTTGGACAAATAGTAAGTACTCTTGCAAACTAATGTCATTTCCTTCATTGTTTCTTGTAGATCCTTATGATTTGATGATAAAACCCACTGTTAAAATACTTTCAACTTGAAAACCATGAGATCCTTGCTCTACCTTGATGAATACCATATTTGTGAGTAAAGTTTATGTGGATTGGATGATATTTTGATCACTTATGCCAAATTCCCTTGTTGAATCCTTGCTTTTTGTTAAAATCTCATGTGAATCCCTATGAATATTGAATCTAAGCATGTTTTGATCTTATTGTTACTCCTTATTTATAGATCTATGAAGTTTTCCTTGAAACCCATATGTTAGACATGTATTTGGCATAGATTTAAGACCGAAATGATGAGAATCTCTATAAAACTGATTGTTATGAAACAAACATGATTAGTTAAGGTAAATCTCGTTGATCTACCATAAGGAATATGAATTCTATTAAACTAAATTGAAATTGAACATGAGAGGGTGTCTTTGACTAAAATAAAACATGATTAAAACCTTGATTTCCTACATATAAACTATGAAATGTGAACTAATGATTGGTATGATTGAATCATTTGAATAAGCTAAGATCTTATGCTATGAAAGGTCATAAGAATCATGAATGATCGAAATCTATTTGAATTAATGATCACATGCGACTTATTTAATGAATTATGAATAATTAAATGTGAAATATGAAAGTATCATGATCGAAACTCACTGATCATTGAATCCTTCTTTCAGATGTCATGAGAACACTTATTGGCTACTGATATTCTTTTGATATGCATAAATTGTTATTGAACTTTGAAAAGTCTTCAAACCATTGAACTGTCGAACCCTTATTGGGCTTTATTGAACTATCGAACCCTTATTGGGCTTTATTGAATTTGTGAATAGAATTTGATGACCTTAACCTCGGGTCTAAAATGAGGAAGGGCTTAACCTTGGGTCTAAACAAGAAAGGGACTTAACCTTGGGTTTAAATAAGGGAGGGACCTAGCTTTAGGTTGAAGTATAGCAGAATTCTGTACTTTGAGGACTTAACCTTAGGTCTAAACAAGGAAGGGACCTAACCCTGGGTCGAAATAGGAGATGACTCTATTGAACATTGAACCATTAAATCATTGAATCATTGAATCATTGAACCATTGAACCTTTGAATATCAGTTTTGAGACTTTCCATTGGGTCTCTACAATGGAAGATAATGATCGAATCTTTGAAATCTATTGACAAGTGATATGAACTATCTAATCTTTAAAGTCTATTGACAAGGAATGTGAACTAATGAATAAGACATTTGATTAAGTCATGTTAATAAACCATTTGATATGATTTATTTGGAACCTAATGATAAGTGAACTAACTATAGAAATAAGTATAAAAACGAACATGGAAAGTACTATCGACTAACTCTAAAAATGAATGATGCTATACCTATCATCACTTATGGCATGTACTCTTTTATTGTCCATGGCATTGACTATGTATATGTTGTTTTTCAAATGTATCCATGGATTCATATGTTATGGCTTCCTATCGTTGAGATCATTTTGCTACTCATGTTATTATTACGTAAGAGAAGCCTATGTGCAAGCCTTATCTTTATCTTTTGGACTTGGTTTGCATTTGTACTTGTTGAGCCTGTCAAGCTCACCCCAATTAACACAGGTTTGGATGAATCGGTGGAGTGATCGGGTTGTTATTGGGTGATGATGGATCCGATTAGAGAGATTTTTTCTTATTACATTTTTTATTGAGACTTTACTTGGAAAATATAATAATTCTAGATTTATGGACAGAATGTAATAGGATTTAAGACCATTATTGTAGACTTGTGTATATCATGTGATTATGGGCACTCCATTTATCATGCTCATAATCACTTTACATTGAGTAGTTGGCTAAAGTTACATTTCTGCTGCACTTTATTATTTTAAATGAAATGTTTATGGATATAGAATGTGAGTAATTAATGCTTCTGCTTAAGGTTAACTTTTTTGAAACATGTGTTAGGGATTGGATGATGGGCTATGTCTTAGTAGGACATGAGCTAGTGTTAATGGTTTACCCTTTCGCATGTTATTGATCAAATTTTAATATAAGACTGTGATAAAAATACATGGATGTTTATATTATTATATAGCAAGATCTAAGTAGCGACCCAAGCTACCTATAAGGGGGTGACTTGAGGGTGTTATAGTATGGTACCAAAGCAGCCATGTTTGGATTCTGTAGACTATTGGATGAATGATCATGTGAATAATTGGAGTTAATAGTGATATAGAATGGGAAGCAACGGAATACCTTGGAGAACTAAGTTATAGATCATATGACAT
>JAOXJP010228952.1:0-11029 GCA_025762735.1 Platanus orientalis | reverse complement strand
GGGCCTGAGACAGAGCAGTTCTAGTTTCCAAGAGTTCATCTCCATCTTTTAAAAATGTCCTTATTAGGAATTTCAAGCTATTCCTCTTGGTCATCCATTTCTTATTATTTATTTGCTTATTTTTTGGGTAATTGAAGCATTATATGATCAGATTCTTTCTTCTTGTAGCTTCACTTGAGACCACTTTATGCAATTCTGTTTTCATCATTTTTGGGTTTTGGGACTACAATGAGCATCAACTCATTGTATTTTCATATTTTGCTTGGTGAGTTCAAGTGGCACAGACATAAGCCAACTCTAATCTGGTTTAATAAGAGAGGGTGGATGGAAGTGGGTATGAAGCTTTGGAAATTTGGATGAAGGATGGGTGGTTTAGGTGTGAAACGGGAGTATTCAATGTTAGGGTGGAAACGCCTCTCTATGAGGTAGGTGAAGGTGGATATTTGCCTCTATCGGATAAAAAAGGGGCTTGGATTTTTATAGATGAAGAGGACTTGGATTTAAAACAATTTTAAATTTGGAAGCTCCTTGAAAGGGACAATTGTCCTTTGTTTATACGTTCGACAATTTTTTCAGATTTCAAAAGGGTTTAAATCCGGAAGGGTCGAGATGAAATGAGAGATTTTGAGAAATTTCTGGATTTTACTATTTAGGTGGTACTGTTCACGGGTACTATTTGACACTATTTGGTATTGTTCATGGCCGAATTTTTTAACTTTTTGACACTTTTTTCATAATTTTTTAATCATCGACACTACTTCTTTAGACATATAATACAATCACCGACACTATTTCATTGGACATATTTTGACACGTAGACACATAACATAAATTACAATGTCTTCCTATGAAAACTTTATGAAAACTTCACGTGCATTCGCATGGCTTTGTAGGCTTTTGACGTGACTAAGACCAACGTGAATTTCAAGTGATTTGCACATGCATTATGATGAAGACATGACATTTGATGATGACGTGACTGATTGGCTTTTGATGATGTGGTTGATTGACTTGTTATTTGATTTTTACAAATAAGGTTTGAAACTTTTTGCTTATTCTTCGTCTTCATTGCTGGAGTAACTATTGTCAAATTTGCCTTCACTTAAACTGTATTGGTCTTGATTAGAATAGTGGGGAGAAGGTTTTTTTTGAAGATGAGTGTAGAGACCAGTTCTATCAAAGGTATTTGATAGAGAGATAATTCCATTTACATTAAGTTCTTCGTCTTGGAGAAAATAATTGTCCTTTTCGATCTTTCTGGCTGCAGTAAGAAATTTGTGATGAGGGAGTAGATATGAGGGCATAGGATTGACAACATAATTTTTCTAGAACTTTTTGCTCAAAGTGTTTTGGAAATGGATAACAACTTCATTGGAATATGGAAAAAATTCGTGGAGAATTTTGTAGCAAACGGATTCAAGGTCTTTGTTATGATGGGCTCTTCTTATTAGTATTTTGGGGGTTCTTATCATGGTTTGGTAATGGAAAATATGATGACATTCTTCAACTATATTGCAGAGTCCTTCCGCCCTATAGACTTTGTTGATGAAGGGTTCAGAGTTTGAATGTTCTCTTTGATGGGGATACCATATGGGATA
This sequence comes from Platanus orientalis, assembly GCA_025762735.1. NCBI lineage: Eukaryota > Viridiplantae > Streptophyta > Magnoliopsida > Proteales > Platanaceae > Platanus > Platanus orientalis. The sequence continues at coordinate 9,431 of JAOXJP010228952.1, read as the reverse complement.
TTTTTTAGGAGAAAGGGCAACCAAATAGAAACTGGGATAATATTAGAGGCCATTGTTTTCCCATTTTGGCACAGCTGAATAAATTTTTATATAACATATGGAGGCTAGGTAGAGATTGAACCATGTAGAAATGCTTTGTTTGAGGCAATTAGATAGTAGGCTTAAGAGATTTTGGTTTTGTTGCCAGAATGATAGGATCCGGCTGTTCGGGTTGGAGGTTCAAGGGAGAGGGTGGATGGAAGTGGGTATGAAGCTTTGGAAATTTTGATGAAGGATGGGTGGTTTAAGTGTGAAATGGGAGTATTCAATGTTAGGGTGGAAACGCCTCTCTATGAGGTAGGTGAAGGTGGATATTTGCCTTTGCTGAATAGCAAATGGGCTTGGCTTTTTATAGATGAAGATGACTCGAATTTGAAACAATTTTGAATCTAGAAGCTCGTCAAAAGGGATAACTGTCCTTTATTTATAGGTTCGACAATTTTTTCGGATTTCAAAGGGTTTAAATCCGAAAGGGTTGAGATGAAATCGGAGATTTTGATAATTTTCTGGATTTTACTATTTGGGTGGTATTGTTGATGGGTACTATTTGACACTATTTGGCATTGTTAACAGTTACTATTTGGCACTGTTTAATATTGTTCATGGCCAAATTTTTTTTAACTTTTTGACACTCTTTCCACAATTTTTTTAACTATCAGCACTACTTCTTTGGACATATAATACAACCATCAACATTAGTTCTTAGGACATATTTTGACATGTTGACACATAACACAAAATATAAAATATTACAATGTCTTCTTTTTAAAAACCTATGAAAACTTCACGTGCATTTGCATGGCTTTATGGACTTTGACATATGAGACCCACGTGAATTTCAGGTGATTTGCACATGAATTATGATGAAGACGTAACATTTGATGATGATGTGGCTAATTGGCTTTTGATGACTTTGATAAAAAAAAATAAGTATCATTATGCCCCCAAGTTTTTGAGTCATTGATCCTGAGTCTAAATTTATTGGAAAAGATCCTTTGGTAGAGATTGTGTCTTTGAGAGACCTCATTTCTGCTACCATTTGTCTCATTTCTTGAAGGACTAATTGGAAATCTAGGGTAGATACATATTGACTTTGAGTGTTTGATGATGATGTTGTTTCTTTGAAACTTTTGGTATTTAATAGCCCTATAGAAGGCTTGATAGGGGATTGTTTTTTAAGATCGGTTAAGGATATTAATGTTGAACAAATTGCCTTTGCACTATCATATTTGTCCCACCATTTGACATGGGAATATCGAAATAAATTGGGGTTTGATTCAAAGAGATCTAATGAATAATCCCATCTCATGATCCATGAGAAGGATTTTTGAGAAAAATAAAACATACATTTGAAGGAAGGTTCATCTATTGAGAAATTTTTTGTTTTTGAAAATTGATCAAAGGTAAAAATAGGTCTTAAGAGAGTAGTGAAGACATGGCTCCATACAGAAACCACCAGTTTTTGATATATTTTGGTGTAAAGAAAGGAGAATTCCAATCTTGAGGGAATAAGACATGAATGATTTTAAGTTTGGAATAATTAATCTCATCATCTTTGACAGTGTGATTGATAAGGGCACTTTGAGATTGCTGAAGGATGGCTTCATAAAATTTGTTAGAGTAATTAATATGTTTAGGAATAAAATGGGTTCTTTGAGGAAAACACTTTGAAACAATTTGTTCTAAATTAAGGCTATCGAACATGTGGTTATCAATTGGAAAGAGAACAAAGTGGGTTTTTGAGATATAATTGGATTTTTGAAGATTGAGCATTTGGTAGGGTATGAATATAGGGATTTTATTATTTATTGAAAAAATATATATAGGGATTTTATTTTTGCTTTTGGAATTTTGAGGGGTGTGACCTCCTTGACTCATTTTTTTGCAAAAACTCGCGAGTAAGGAAATCAAGAAGGAAATTTGTAGAACCATTTATAAATTCAGCATCAAATTCAAAAACAAAAAGTAAGGCTTGCCAACGTGCAAAAATTTGTTTTGAGGTTAATTTTTCTTACATCCTTTTGAAGTATTTTTTTGGAAAATTTGCAATCTATTCATAAAAAAAACTTTTGATTCAAACATCCGCTTGAAACTTTTGTATGTATAAAACCATGGCTAATACTTCTTTTTTTTACAGTGGAATAGTTTTGTTTTGTTGGGTTATACATCCCTGTAGTGTAGCGAACTATTTGATTGCCTAAAGAGGGATGAGTTTGTAAAAGAAACTCTTTCATATCCTAATTCAGAGGCATCTATTTGTATAACTTTTGGATATTCTAAATTTGGGATAGAAAGGCAAGGGAGTACTTTGACATGGTTTTTAATGGTTTGGACTGCTTGTGTGTGCTCTTTGGTCCATTCTATTTTTGAATTTTTTCGTAATCTGTTTTGTAAGAGTTTTCTTTATTTTATTAAATCTTTGACAAATATTAATACATAATTAAGACATCTTAAGAATCTTTATAATTGTTTTTTATCAGTTATTTGATCAAGAAACTTTTTGTAAATGGAATAACTCTTTTAATAGGGGTTATAATTTGGTTTTCGATGTGATAACCAAGGAAGTTAATTGAAGTTTGAAAGCGTTTGAGTTTTCACTCAGAAATGGCCAGACCATTTTTTGGATTACATATGCAAATCACCTAAAATTCACGTGGGTTTTAGCCACGTCAAAAGTCCATAAAGCCAAGTGAATGCACGTAAAGTTTACATAGGTTTTCAAAAGGAAGACATTGTAATATTTTATATTTTGTGTTATATGTCTACATGTCAAAATATGTCCTAAGAACTAGTGTCGGTGGTTGTATTATATGTCCAAGTATTGTATTATATGTCCAAAGAAGTAGTGTCGATAGTTAAAAAATTATGAAAAGTGTTAAAAAGTAAAAAAAAAATCGGCCATAAATAGTACCCAACAGTGCTAAATAGTATCAAAGAGTGTTAAATAGTACTTGTCAATAGTGCTAAATAGTGCCAAATAGTACCCATGAACAGTACCACCTAAATAGTAAAATCCAAAAATTCTCAAAATCTCTCATTTCATCTCCACCTTGCCGGATTTAAACCCTTTATAATCCGAAAAAATTGTCAAACCTATAAACAAATAACAAGTTGTCCCTTTCAAGGAGCTTCCGGATTCAAAATTGTTTCAAATTCAAGTCCTCTTCATCTATAAAAAGTCAATCCCCTTTGCTATTCGGCAGAGGCATTTACACCCTAACATTCAATACTCCCGTTTCACACCTAAACCACCCATCCTTCATCCAAATTTTCAAAGCTTCATACCCACTTCTATCCACCCTCTCCCTTGAACCTTAGACCTTGATAACCCGATCTTGCCGTTATGATATCAGAGCCATACTATCACTATCACTGTTTTGGTCAAGGTACAAAAGTTTTTTCAAAATTTATTTTCAAGAGTCTGTAATTTTATTTCAAATTTTATTTTGTCAATAATTGTAATATTTCTAATTTCCTTTTGTTAATATAAAAGTATCTCTTCCAATTTTTATATGTGCACTTCACTTTTACAAAAGTCATACACCACGATGAACAACCCTAGTGAAGCTCGGCTATAAGGAAACTTATAGTGTCTCGCCTATTACACTCCCGTGGTCAATGCTCATCTTCACTTTACTTTTGATTTGAGTTTCTTTTCTGCTTATTTTTTACATATTTTGTAAATCATTTGTATTTTGAAACTAAGGTAATCTATCCAAAATTGAACATTTAAGTTCGAGGCTTCCTAATCTCGTAGTAAGGCTTGTAGATGGTATTGTAAGATGGACAATAAATCATTGACTAACCACTAGATCTAGGTCTAGGTTAGAAAATCCAAAATCTTAAAATGGAAAAGCTTTACAAAAAAATTAAGAAAAAATTAGAAAAGTCACCCTCATCTTCTTTTTTTTCATCTTTATCCCAACAATCCAAACCAATAGATACTTGTTTATAAAATATTATGAAGAATTACAATTCGAAGAAATTAATCAATTATTACAAAATTGGATAATACCAAAAGTCCCCACAAACGAAATATATAGAATAGGAAATCTAAAATTAGAATCAGATTATCTAATCAAAACCGTAGAACAAACTATGCTAATATGCCAAAACACAGATAATATTCAAATTCTAACAAACAACATGATCAACAATTAAAATTAAAGTATAATTACATCAATTTCGGATTAATTCAAGTAACAATTAAACCTTTAATAAGATTAGGTTTAAATACTCACTCCCTCACATATGTAACTGATGATAGACATTCAATATTTAATGATTCTTTAATAGGAATAGTTGAAACTAGTCTACAAGATAAGCCGACATTCTTCATTTGTTTCCCAAAGTTCATTGTCTCCTTGACTGATGAAAGTATTAAACAATCTTTATGTTTAGGAATCTAAACCAAAGCTTTTGATATGCCAAATTCTGAACACATAGCCCTAGTTTACCGAATTTATTACAAAGCAATGAATTCAATCATTCCTAATCTAGCATGTGCAAAATAAATACACGGAACAACAACTTTGTTTCTTATAAATTTCTCAAACAAAGTAATAACACCTCAACCAATCAAATGAAACCAAATTGACTTTAAACATACCTAGACAATCCCTCGGAAACATAAAACAAAACCGAAAGAAAATGATCAAATTCAAAATATCATAGAACACCCAGATGAAATTGTGATAATCAACTTTTCTCCTAAAAACACAGTAGAATCTAGAACTTCTATATCTAGACCATCTACTTATTCAAACTCAGAATCTAAAAAATCTTTCAAAACAATTCCTACACAAATGACAAATACAATTCCAAATATTATTTCTACCCATATATCATACCTTGGATAAGCCAAAAGCACCAGAAGAAAATGAAATTATTTATAATTCTACTGCATTTGATTTCGATAGTCCAAATCATCAAATAAATATGATCTCTTTAAATGAACCTGTCGAATTTATAATAGATAAAGAAAAACTAAAAGATAATTTAAGAAAAAGTCCTAATACAAAATTCTTTTTCAATTATTTCTCTCAAACAGAACAACAACAATTAAAAGACTTTTGGTTCTCTGATATGGAACAAAATAAAAAAGAAATTTTCTTTTTTAAATGGTTAAAATCAAAATTTTCTACTAATTCAGTTTAAATGATAAAATCTACATTAAATGAATGTCAAACATCTAAAGGACAAACAATAAAATCTACCATTCCTCCTTTCAAATCCACAAAATATTTAGGAATAACTACAATCCCTATAAAAAATGAAAATTTATTTTCTAATCCAGTTCCAGCCTCCTAAAAAGATCTTTCATACATAATTGAACAAAATAACTACGCTAATATTTATCTTCATACTTTATGACAATAAATAGAAAAACTTAATATTTCATCAGAAGTTTCTTCATCTAGTAGCCCAAAACTTGTTTCTCCAATCTCAAACATCCTTCAATTTATCAATCTCTAAAAATCATAGACAAACACTTCTCCTTCCTTAAAAATCTCTTGTATCAAACACTCACTCCACCTGTAACAATAAACAATGAATTTCTTATAATACTTTCTAAAAGACTCAACAATTCTAATAAAAATATAGAACCAACTCTCAATACCCTGTCTAAAGAATCATCCCTTGAAAATATCTTTCCTTCCTCTTCCCCTAAAAATATAGAATCTGAATCAGAACAAAAAATTATTATAACAGATCAACACCTATTGATCTATAAATTAAAAAAACAATTCCACATAATAAAAAATATGATGGAAATACAATATATGAATGTAACATAGATGGACAAATAGAATATCAAGTCAAAGACACTGTACAACAAATGACAATCTATGCAAATGCTTGTTACGTTCATAGACATTCTCAAAGAGTTATTTGTCTCTTTATAACTACCGAATTCACTGGTCAGTTATTTGGATGGTGGAATGATTATTTTTTCTAAGAACAAAGAGATCAAATTTTAAATGTTGTCCAATTAAATGGTAATGGTTAACCAATTTTATCAAACTCAGGGCAAACACAACAAGAGTATCTCCCAACACTAATCCTTAATCTTCTCACACATTTTGTAGAAAGACTTATTGAAATGGGCACAAAGAACAAAGAAATTTTAATGAATTTAAGGTGTCCTACTTTATCAAATTTTAGATGGTATAAAGACACATTTCTCTCAAAACTTTATCAACTTGACAATTGTACTCAAATATTTTGGAAAGAAAAATTCATATCTGGCTTACCCAAACTCTTTGGAGAAAAAGTTAAGCAAAAACTTAAATATTTTTATGGAACACTTGACTATAATTATTTTACATTCGAACAAATAATTCAAACAATAAATATGACTGTTCTTCAAAGAAATAGAACAATTCTTAGGTGAAATCACTTAATACAAATTTCAAAAAATGGTATACCAAGATTTTTCTTAAACTCTCACAATTTTCTGTCAATTTCACTACTCTTCTAAATTCTAGAACAGATATAAACTGTATATGAGAATGCCTCATGCCTACTAAATACTATGAATTTGCAAATTCTTCAATTTCCACAGCCACTAGTAAATCACATACAATAAATTATAAATTAATCAATGCTTATATTTGTAAGAACAAAACCTGTTTCTCTGTCTCTTTTGTTACTGTCAAAGATTTACAACAATAAATGATATTGGGTACTCCCTTCTTACTCCAAATACAACCTTTCAGTATTGATATAAACAGACTAAAAGCTATCAAATAAAATATTTTATTCAAATTTATTCAACCTCCTAAAATTGAAATAATACAACAAATAAAAACCCATCTACAAGCAAAAGAAGCACAATTAAATTTAGTCAAACAAGATACTTATAACCTAAAGATAAACCAAAAATTAAAAGCCTCTTATTTCAAAAAATAATCGCAAGAATTCCTAAAGCATTTAACATTGTTGTTCCTTATTTCAAACTCCCACACTGTTGTTATTATTGTCAAAAGCACCTTTTCTGATATTTTTAAAGTCATATATATAAAATATGAGTTTAACTCCTTTTCTAGCCCTTTGTGCAAGAATATTAAGGACCATTATGATGAGGATAAAACTATTAAAATAAATCCTCATAACAATATAGCTATATGGCATAAAACTATTCTAAAACCGCCAAGCAATGGAGATTTTACTATCTTTTTCAGTTGTTATAGGACAAAGCTTCTTCTTCCTCCTCTCTAAAGGACAGTCAAAACAACAAAAAATTTCAAAACTATGCAAATGGAGCTAAATTTGACAAAATTATTCTCAAACCTTCTCCAGATGACCATAAATTTTATCAAACCAATCATTTTGACTTGAAACCCAAACAACTTATTCTTCTAAACAATCTTTGGAACTCCACAAGAAATAATTATTCACCTTCGTAGTAAAAGAATTCTCTTGATGCCTTAACCTATTACTTTGAAAGACAAAATAACAAAAAACAGAGTTATAACTCTAGATTCCAAACACTCCTCTCAACCTTTTCTCAATACATTGCCAACACTACTCAACTTAATAGCCAAATTTGCCAACTTTATATTGAGATGGAAGAACTTTCCTAAACTTTCAAAATCAATGAACTTTTTTCTAAACCAATAGCCCAAGTTCCCTCTAGTTTCAACTTCATCAATAATTTTTATCTTCCTATAAAAATGATAGTCTCACCCATTTGGCACATCTTCCCCCAGACGTCCAAACCCTCATAACTTTTAAATGCTCAATACAACAATTCACGTGGCTCTCTGAATTTGATCGCCTACAGGAAGCCAAAGAATACTACTTTAGCTTGGAAATCAAAAGTTTATAACTAAGGTCCTCTCACAATTGTTACTTGTCCAAAAACCCAAAAGTGTCCACTTCTCTTATAATAGTCAACTGGGCTCTATACTTCAAGTCTTTATATCCCAATGAAACTTTTGAGGGAGCCATAATAATAATAAATTTTCATGCTGAATTTATTAATTTAATTGAATCGGTTCTATCATATTTCCTAGTTCAAGTGATAATTTGACTCTAGAAAAACAGAGACCTTTTGGAAGGCTGTGATAATTTGATTAAATGGAAAATAAGCAACAAAACATGCATTAGTTATTGTTCAGCAATGTAAACTGTATGTGATTTTTGTTGTAAGAGTTAGAAGGACTATGAAATCTCTAATGTCACTTGTGTATTTCCCTTAATTGGCTAATAAAATTTCCTCAATTGTTCAAGGTTTTCCATAAGGGCTCTTTTGATAAATTATTCTTTTTTTCCTTTCACTCTCTCTTAAACCATTAGAAACCAGCCCTGATGCATGTATAGTATGATAGACTTCTTAAACCTGATCATTACTAATTTAGATTTCAAAGCAAATTTCTCTTTTAAAGACTCTTGCAGCTTTTGATTGAGTAGAGATTTAGTTGTTTCAAGTTCAACAATGGTCTGTTCCTTGTCATAGTTTATGCTAGTTTCATACTCTTGCTGTTTAGCTTTAGACTGAGCTAAATCTTCAAGTAATTATATCTCTTTTTCAATAGCCTCAAGTTTGGCTCGGGCCTGAGACAGAGCAGTTCTAGTTTCCAAGAGTTCATCTCCATCTTTTAAAAATGTCCTTATCAAGAAATTCAGGCTATTCCTCTTGGTCATCCATTTCTTATTATTTATTTACTTATTTTTTGGGTAATTGAAGCATTATATGATCAGATTCTTTCTTCTTGCAGCTTCACTTGAGGCCACTTTATGCAATTTTGTTTTCATCATTTTTGGGTTTTGGGACTTCAATGAGCATCAACTCATTGTATCTTTATATTTTTGCTTGGCGAGTTCAGGTGGCACATACACAAGCTAACTCTAATCTGGTATGATAAGAGAGAAATGTGGTTCAACATTTTATATTTAATAACATGCTGGAAAACCCATGTATATGTTAGTGAAAAAGAAAATAGTTGTTTTCAAGTATTAATTGAAAAAAAAAAAATGTAATTCAGCAGATTTCATGGGCTAGAATTGGCGTGTCTACATTTTGAACTTCTTTATTCTCACTAAAAGGCTACAATATTTGCAAAGCAAGTAGCCAGGGAATGTGCCAGCAAATTTTTTTTTATTTTCCTATAACAAAAAAGAGTATTCCAATTATAAATGTCATGGATGCAAAGCAATACAAATCATCTTAAACCCTTATTCACTATTCCATTCCAAGGCTCATGGCCCAGGTATGACCTATTAAGGATTCCTACACAGGTATGACCTGTTGAGAGAGAGAGAGAGAGAGAGAGAGAGAGAGAGAGAGATTTGCATCCAATATGGGACTATGATTTAGGAGATTAGACTGTAAATAAATTTTGTTCAGAACAGCCCAAAATCACATCGGATTGCTTTGTGATCATAAT
>JAOXJP010228951.1:0-11029 GCA_025762735.1 Platanus orientalis | reverse complement strand
ACTCTCTTGGACTAACTTCTTTACCCACACTCGTCCATGGTGTGGGAACCCTTGCATATTTATCATTGCATCCGGGCGCCGATGCAATGCCCATTGCCAATTTTTCACCACATTCGGAGAGTAAGGTGCCCCTCGCCAATTTTTCGTCACATCCGGGGAATGAGGCACGTCGCTTAACGCCCTAGTATTAGATCGAAATAACGTATTTTCAGGTTTCATGTTAAATGGTCTGAATGGGTTTTTAAAAACCGGCTCTCAACCTAATGCCAACCCTCCTCCTTTATCCGGGCTTGGGACCGGCAATGTCTGAAGATACAAAAAAAGAGTTAAATCAGAAAATAGAGGAGAAAATATAATAAAATAGCCTAAAAAGGTATTTTTGTAATTTTGGACAGAAAACCCAAAAATTATCAAAATGCCCCTCTGACATGTCAGAAAATTCTGAAATTTTTATGGTCGTTTCTGACATGTGACAGGGTTCTATAGTTAAAATTTCATGAAATTCCGATAACATTTGATGGGTCGAATCAAAGAATTTCAAAAAAAGTGAAGGTGCTTTAATGGAGGTTTCAAGAGAAAAAAGAAGAAGAAGAAGAAAGAAAGAAAGAAGAATATGACAGAAAGAATAAGAAGAGAGTAATATTGAAAAAAAGATAAAGTTAGAAAGAAACTAAAAGAGAAAGAAAAAGTTGGTTGGTTGAAGACTAATGATGGCGTGACCATCCAGAGGAGACATTTTTTATTTTTGCCTTACAATTGGAAGAAGTTATAGCGATGACATTTAGTTGACGTGGCTCTGATGGAGGGATGTCATACCTTGGTGGCCAACTATGGCACTTTGACAAGAATATAGTTCACTATGGAGACCAACACATAAATTTTGAAAAGATGGGAAGAAAAATATTTTAGTTTCAGGTCAAACAAATCATCTTCTTTACATATTGGTGAGTCCAAACAATAAACATGTCAAGTCAAATCTTGAAGAGAGCCAAGATGGGAAATTGAGGGCAAATTCTTTTTGAAAGGGGGTATCACACGATTCACACCCCATATTCCTGGATATGCATTGGGTTTGATGATGCGACTGATCATCTTCCTTCCCCTTCCTCTTAACATGAGTTGGAATCCACCCAAAATTTCTTACAAAATTTTGGTAGCACAACAACTGTAAAGTGGAACCATGGGAATGAATAGTAGCGCCGGTTATTTAACATGTAGGTACCTTGATAGACAATAGATACAAAAGACTAATAACATCCATTTTTATCACTCTAGTTGTCCACCCGACAACAAACATCCATCCATTAACATCCACTCATCCATCCACATCTATGAAAATAAATAAATAAATAACCAATAGGGTATGTAAAACTAGTTAGAAATAATAAATCTTAGTTCAAAATCAATGAATCTAAACTATGAAATGAATCTAAATTGTGAAGGTTCCCAAAATAATAAAAAATCATAAGGTCCAATACAGAGTCGTCTTTCATGCCTATTCTCTAACTCTCTCTTTAAGAAAACTGTAAGCAAAATACACCAACCACTTGATCGTTGGCTCCAAAACTATACTAAAAGTTTACTCCTTTTATCTTGGTCTCTAGCTAGGAATCTTTGCGAGGTTGGAAAATTTTTAGGTAAGCTTCACATGCTAAGTAGGAAAGGGGGATGGGGCACTCTAGCAACTGAAGCATGTCTTCCATAGGGAAGAGTGGAAGACCCAAGGTCGATTCCATAGAAAAGGGGGTGGGGTGAGCACTGCACAGTGGAAGTCTCCTGCTCGGGTTGGGTTGGAATGGGGAGGGGGGTTGGGTTGGGTGAGATGAGTAGATACTAATGTAGACCCTAGAGGTCAGTACCAAAAAATAAATAAATAAATAGGAAAGTTCCACATTTAGCTGACTTTCAAGCATTCAACATATATTAATGAGAATAGCATTCAAATTTTAGTGAACATCAATTCTAGCATAGACTAAGTCAACTTTCGGTATGTAGTAAGCACTCAATTCAAGTATAAAGACATGTCAACATTTGGATTCCCACTGGCATTAAATCATATGTAGAAATATGCAATTTCTCAGCCTATTATAGGCATCATTTCAAGTGGATCACATGCTAAAATTTTGGTTGATATTGACCTTCCAATCTAGCATACATATAATATGAACATTTTACCCCACCCCTTAATAATTAAAATCAGTACCCCTAAATTTCAATGGCACAAAAACACCCAATTTATAGCTTTTTTACACTTCTCATGTACCTATAAATACCCGTTGTGTAATTCCTAAAATTTTTAAACAGCAATCATTTAGCACTAGGCTTATAAGAATGGCTATCATGGTGAATTAGTGAGTCTTATAAATCTTTAAAGCCAAAGTCCGACATTTCAATACAACTAGAATGCAATGTCATGCTATAAAACATTCAGAAAGTCATACCATAAACCATCAAAGGCAAAGATATCACATCATAAAAATTTAATTCTAAAAACGGAATTCTAGACACTTCTAATTCACACTATTGAAGCATTCACAACACACCACATCATTCCCATCACTTTGGCAGCCTAAAAGTGTTCCCAATCATCAAATCTGTCCAAAATGGGGCATATGACCACTTCAATTAGGTTATAGAAAACTTCTTAAAATCTGAAATTTATTAATATTTATATTTGGAATCCATCTCCAACATTAGGGATTTTAAAACCCAACCTCCTGGCAGCCCAATACATCCCCCAACCATCTATAAAAGCTTCCCAAAACAAGGCGTGTGGCCACTTCAAATAGGTTGCAGAAACCAATAAAATCCCCAATTGCAAGTTGCAACCCACAGGACTTCCGTTTTAACAATAGACTACTCAAATCAAAAAATTTATTGAATAGAACCATGTATACACCCATCAATCCTTGAAAATTAGAAAAAATCAAGAATAAGTGAAACCCTGATTAATAAATTTAAAAAAAAAGAAAAGAAGAAGAAGAAAAGAGGGAAACCCTGATCTAAGAACTCAACCCTACATACTTGTAGGCAATTGCTGCCCCTGCACAGTCCTCACACCCTTTCTCTCTCTATTCCTTCTTCTTCGTATTTATTTCCTTCTTTTATTTTCTTTCTTCTTCTTCTTCTTCTTCTTCTTCTTCTCTCTCTCTCTCTCTCTCTCTCTCTCTCTCGTTGGGAAGAGTTTCAGCCAACGAAGAAACCCCTTTGTCTCCTTTTTTTCTTTTTCTTTTCTGTTGTCCCCAAAATACCCCCAGGTTTTTGGGGTATTACAGGGGGGTTCTGATGCAAATCGATTATCCTCAACTTCAGGTGATCATAAGAAAAAGAGGATGAGGAGAAGAAGATCAAAGAACAAGATTGAAACAAAAATTATCAAAACAGAACACGCAGACCAGCAGTCTTCTGTTCACTTTGTAACATGTTTCTTGCCATTCAATTGGGGTCAAACTTTATCAAGAGGATCAAATGGGTCTTTTACAGTCATCTAAAATTTCAGCTAAATTGGATGGTGGGAAGTGGTTGTTTGAGGGGATTTTCTGAGCTAGTTCTAGAAATCCAGGAAGGTGATCAAACTCAGGTCAGTATACTTTGACTGTTTTACCTAAGCTCCTGGATGATGTGTTGCAATGCCTGTTTTGAATTTCATGAATTTGGGTTAAGGTTTGAGGAAATTTCTAGCTTGGTTGAATTTTATGGTTTTTGATTTTTTTTTTTTCCTTTTAATTTACGGTCAATCCCATATAACTCCTTAAAGGAGAGTTTCTTTGGAGTCTTACAGTTCACTTTTAGCAGTCAACAGGTATAGGTATACTTGGTGATAGTTTATAGTGCCTATTTTAACAGTTTCCTTCTCTTTATTCTACTTTTTCTCTCTAAATCTGCGCTAAATCCTTTTGTTACTGGTTGATTTGTTGTGATTTGATTATGGATCAACAAATAATGAAAATAGGAAAAACCAAATAAAATAAACATAATGTTAAAAAAAGCATTGTACATATGTACAGTAGCAGTACCATGGCACTCTGCTCTTGATAGAGCATGGTATCTTCTTGCCTTCTTCGAACTCTAGGCAGTATTGAAGGAGAGGCAGCATGATGCAAGATTTTTTTTTTTTTGACAATTGTTTATTAGTTGGATTGTATGACTCTTACTTGAAAAAGAAATGGTGATAAATCATATCTTCTTTGCAATGCCTATGCTAGTCTCACGTTCATCTCTTACTTGTTATACATAGTTTTGTTTTTCGAGTCCCTAAGTTTGTGATCATGCATATTTTAAGTTCTCAGAATATTCATTGAAAATGTTCATATTTTCCCCATCTTTTCCTACTTTCCCTAAAATTCCATTATATTGACAATTCTAGCAAAATTTCTGTGACCACAACTTCCCTGGGTAATATTAGCTATGACAATGAAATTCAAATCCGGGTTAGAATGTGCGTAGTCGCAAGACAAAAGCATTTGAGCAAGAGTGCTTAGCCGTGGGATTCACGAAGGATTGATATTGTATAACTTTGAGTAGTATAGGAAGGTAAGAAAGAGTTAACTATGTGGGGGGAGGGGGGGGGGGGAGAGGAGACTAGATGTTCAAGCCCAAGATGAGTAAATCATCACCCAACAATGAATGGCATGAACCACTATCTTGCACACATTTGGATGTCATTGTGATCCGATGGTAGTGTTCTTGCATGAATGACTTTATCAGTGCCAGGGCTCCACAACATTGGTCCTTGCTTTTCTTTTCTTAGGTTGGGATTTGAATTTCTAAAACAATTGATCGCTGTCAAAATAAGCTTTCATACCAGATCAGTTCTTCCTATGGACTGCTGTCTAATCTAACATCTTTACAGTCGATAATTTGGTTAGGAGAGGACATGTGTCACCAAATGTGTGAACTCTCTGTATGCAAAGATGGGAAAGCTATATCCTATCTTTTCATCCATTGCATCTCTGCTTCATATATGGGCAGCAGTGCTATCACATTTTGGGATGTGTTGGGTGATGCCCAGAAACCTAAGATCTTTGGTAATTGGGTGGAGGACTTCTGCATTCAGCCGAGGAGGTAAAGTTCTTTGGATGGTGGCCCTAGCAGCAGAGTGTTGGTCCTTCTTGCTGGAAAGAGCAGGAGAACTTTCCAATGATATTCAGAATCTGCTTATAGGTAAGCTCAAAAAGTCAAGGAGGGATGCATTCTACGGGTGCTGCAAAGTCAGGAGATTCAAAATATTATCTTAAGAGAGTTGAATAGGGCCTCTACTGATATTATTAATGCAACTCCATGATCTTTTGTGCTTTGGGTTGGATGGTGTTTTGTCTTTCTTTGTAAAGCTTATTTAGTTGCCTCTTTGTATTAGGGTTTGGGATCCCTCACCCCCATTTTTTAACTCAAACATGTTTCTTTTCTTAAAATAAGAATAAAATAAAAGAAGAAGAAGAAGCTTTCATACCTTTTGTGACATACTGCATGTGTGTTGGTCTTGGACTGTGTTTTGCATCCCTTAATGGGTTTAAAATTGTAATGACCTGCCTCAAAAGATAATGGTTGTAGAGTTTAGAACTCTGAATCATAATTGAATCATTTTCCACACTCGTGAAGACACAGCGCGTAGCTGCGTACTGTATTGATTGTAGCTTTGCTAAAGGGACACATACGGAGAATTGGACATTCTATCCATGCATATCTATTCAAGAGAGAGATGTTGTTGACTTCTTATTGCCTTGAATTTGGTTTTCTCTCAGCCCCTTTGCAGGTTTTCTAGGAGTCCCTTGTATATCTTAACTGCTTTTATATTTGCCTACATTAATATTATCCCTTTGTAGATTTCTATTTAGAATCAAGAACGTTTTTCTTTTCTCTAATTCTGTGTAGATAACAGGATGATCAATTTCTTCAGTCGGTGGGAGACACAGCCGCTTAAGGAACACAAAATTCAATTAAAAATAAAAAAGTAAAAAGAAAATAATAAAGTTTCAGTTTAGGTGTGTTTGTTGTTTCCCTCCTGAATGCTTGGGTTCCTAACTTAATTTTTGAGAAAAAATTGCTTTTTGGGACAGAGGCAGGCGCTAATGAATTTGAAAAATCCTGGCATCTACTTGTTGTAGCTTTGGTAGGATACAGTATCTATTTAATAATTTATCTGGTATAGTTGTAACCTTTATGAATTATTGATATCTATGATAGGTCTCGATGTGGTTCGCACTGACAGGACGTTAATGTTTTACGAGAAGAAGGAAAATTTATCAAAGCTGTGGGATATTCTAGCAATTTATGCCTGGATAGATAAAGATGTTGGCTACTGTCAAGGTGGGTTATCAAATCTTTAAACTTTTTGTTATGGGTATTGTATACTGAACCCTCAATGAATCTAAATAAAATTCTTCTTCTTCTTTTTTTGGGTGTGTGTGTGAAGTTGTCTCCAGAATCCAGTTAACCATGCTAGATCTCATGGCTTTATGGATCTTGCTGCTCAATTTGTACCTCAGCCAACAAGGGACAATAGCAGACACCCCATTTCGCATCGTGTTGAACAGATCTAAACAACCAAAATTAAGATGTCGAAATCTTGTGAAAACATTGGTCTTGCCATTTGTTGGCTTTGTTCCCCTTCTGATTGACAACAAATGATATTATAAGTAAAAAGATGTAAATAGAGGCAATTAAAATATTAAAATTTAAAAGCAGCAACACAATGACAAAGGGAACAATAAGGCAAGGATTTCCCATAATACAAGACATCCTTATCATTTCTTTGTTATTTTTTTATTTTTGGTACTGACGTCTAGGGTCTACATTAGTATCTGCTCATCTCACCCAACCCAACCCAAACCCAACCCCCTGACCCCCAACCCAACCCGAGTAGGCGACTTCCACCCCTGCACCACACACTTTCTGTATCGGGGTAACATAATTGTTGATAGAGGTAAAGAAATCAGCCGTTAGGAACCCATATTCAACCATCCATCAATTTTAGGAACATAGTTATAAGGGCCCTCTAGTGTATAGCTTAGGAACCTTTAAAACTCCATATCCTTCCCTGCCATAGTGCCATCCCCTACCCCCATCCCCCATAGAGTTTTTGATAAATAAAAGAGGATTTCATTAAAGAAGGGGCAAGGTGCGACCAAAAAGCCCCCCCCCCCCGGCTCCCAGGACTTAACTGCACCACTTCTTTGGTTGTCAGAAAAGACCCTTAATGGTCAGTTTTATCGTTTCTGGACTAAATGATTGACACTATATCTCTAAAGTCATAAGAAATTGAATCTTAATTAGCCCAACTCTTGTAATGATTTCCCTTATTTACTGTTTGCAACAAAGTGCTGAAACATATGAACTTGAAATTGCCAAGCAGGAATGAGTGATCTTTGTTCCCCGATGATAATCCTTCTTGAAGATGAAGCAGATGCGTTTTGGTGCTTTGAGCGCTTGATGCGCAGATTGGTACAGATTTCTTATTCATGCTTTATCATCTTGTTCATCCAAAAATAAAATCTCTTTTGTTATACAGACTCTCATCTGAATTTCATGTACTTTTGAGGATCCACATACCTAGAGTGATTTTATTCTAGATTCTGTTTTTTATACATAATTTCTCTTTCCTTGATTGGATTTGGTCCAAGCACTGACTGCATAAAATCTCCTTTTACTCAAATTGAGATTCTATTATAAAACTTCTTTTTGGATTGACCAATTGTATTGACGTGTGTGTTTGTAGATAAATTGACATTTCTTCATGATTCAAACCCTTATTCTTTCCTTTATTGATTTATTTATAACTTTTAGTTTATGACTGATATTTATGACCAATGATTTGAGTGTCCTCCTATCAAACATGAGTACTTGGTTTGCTAAGTGAACATGTTCAGAGAAGCCTGTTGAAAGACATAAGTGTGGGCATGGACCCGGGGGAGGGGGGGGGGTTATTATCTTTCTTGAGCCTGCCATTTTTATTGAACTATTGGAGCAGGTTACTACCATTAAAATCTGGGGCCTTATCTTTGCTGGAAAAGTCATTATTAAAAATTTTCATTTCCTTCTGCATCACACCCTTTGCTCAAGTCTTTGATTTAGATGTTTGAGTCAAATTTTCTTTTAGCACTGCAATGTTTTTACAGGTTATAAATTTTTCCTAATTTGAACACTGAAGTTTACCAGGATTTTGATCCATGAAAACATTAACATTACTTATAATCCCTGATCTATGATGCTGGAGTTCTCTTTCTCCCCTACCCCCTCCCTCCCTCCCAGTATTTTGCACTGGATTAACATGTCATTCATCCTTCCTATTTAAAATGTACGATTTGGAATTATTTAAACTCATTCTTTCTTTCTCTTTTCTTTACAAGTTCAAGCCACATCTGTAGAGAAAACAACCTTATACAACTTTTTCAATTATGCAGTTTCTTGTAATTTTCCTAGAATACAACATGGCAGGTTTACATGACCTGAAAAAAATATATATGATTCTGTCAAGTTGGATAAAGGGATCAACCCCAACTGATATACTTGGATTGGCTTTATGTTCAATCCCTACTTGATTGATGGCACACTTAAGCTCCAATCCATTCATTCAAAAGTTTCCTAGTATTCTTGCTGCAAATATGTATGATTTAAAACTAATTGCAACCTGGGCTAAAAACTGATGCTTTTATTAAGATGACAAGTACATAAACATGTAAGACTGCTGTGTCAGTCTTTACCTACTTTAGAGATTTCATTTAACCTGATGAGATATAGCTACAAACTTCTGAAATTCGACTTCTTCCAATTCTTTCTAGGTTGCATGCCGGATGTTACTTTTTTTTCTTTCTTTCTTTTAATAAATTTTTTTTGCTTAAAAAATATATATGTCTCCGTTACATTTTATATGAGCGGATGTCTTCAATCTAAGTTTCAAGTGATTTAGGTAAGGATACCTACCTACTTCCTGCCAAATTGTTAGGCTTGGTAAACTTAAAAATCTCAGCTATAAATATTGGTGTCAGCATGTTTGATGGTTGCAGTGAACCTGCCTATTCATCTGGCCCTTACAATTTTTATACAATTTTTATTTTTATGTAATATAACAGTCTTAGGAAATTTTTACACTAATAACAAAATGAGTTTGTCCCATATTCAAGTCAAGATTTGAGAAGTAGCTGTGGTGACTTTAGTTCTTTTCCAATATGAGCAGTCAATTCTTGTTCTCTTAGAACTTATGTAAATTACTGTTTTTATTGTTCTTTATTTTCTATTTTACAATTTTGAATTGCTTACGATATGCTGCATTGTTTTTTGAAAATTTTAAGCGAGGAAATTTCAGATGCACAGAGAGCTCTGTCGGGGTGGAGACTCAACTTAGTAATCTAGCATCAATTACTCAAGTTCTTGATCCAAAGCTTCATCAACACTTAGGTATTCTTTATTCACCCATCTGACCGTATCTTGATATCTAGCTCATCACTTATGCTTGATATGATGTGGGTTTTGTATTCTAGCATTTTTCAATTACTAAATTCCAAATGTTTATTGGTTATCACAATATGTATTTCTTTCCATTTAATCAGCAACAGAACAAAGCCATTAGAAAACTTAAAAAGAGTACACAAAACAACTTTAAGCGGCTTTGGATATATAGCCAAGGAACAAAAATCCACAAAGAACTTTTCCATTTGGTGTTTCCAGCCACAAGTCAATTTAAAAGTAAAAAAGGGGGATGTGGAGGTGGGAAATTCTTAAGGATGCTTTGAATCTTGATTTTTTCATTGAAGGCATGCACCTCTACCGATGTTGAGTTGTTGACATGGATTGTGTCCTAGTCGCCTAGACTATAGGAAGCACCTGATGCCCAGGTGATTGCCACTGTTCTACTTATGTGGTTCCCACCCAAGCTCTTAAAAACCTTACTCTTCCTGTAGAATGAGAGAAAATGAGCAGGGGATATTTTTTCCTTACCCATCTGTGGCAAAGAGGAAAACACTCTCTCATCCATGTGGCACAATTTCTCTGCCTGAGGTCAATCTGTCAGTTTTTGTTTTGAGAAGCCGAAAATTCCTTTGAGCATCAAAGGATGAGCTTTGGCGCTCCTTGAGCCTTTAGAATTGTCCTTGTTCAATCTACACCACTGGTTATGTTAACAGTGAATTAACCAACTCTCCCAAAACCTTAGGGTGTTAGGAGATTCAAAAATTAATGTACTTCAACACCCCCCCCCCTTTAGGAGGAGCACTGTTCTCTCATGGGAACACTCAGGGAACTGGGTGTGAGTCCACAACGCCTGCACAAACATGCAGTATTACATCCAGGAGAATACTTTTACTTCCATAGGATTCGAACTCACAACCTGGTTTGGCTTCGATACCTTCCATAGAATACTTTAGCTCTTGGTGTTAAAGATTCTGCTATTATCAAGTTTTGTGTCATTTCTTCTTTAAAACGACAAAGTCTTTTGTGGTTTTCCTTCAAACTAAACCACCCCTTCCGCTCCGATTTCGAGTGCACAGTGTTGTGTCTCTACCGGTTGTACCTCTTTTCTGCTCCCACATCACGTGCACAAGTCCATATCGCATCCAGGTTGTTCTTGCCGCTTCCGAGCCGCATCATTTCATCCATGCGAATAAAGCCATCCAAATTCATCCATGCGGATAAAAACCGCTCAATTTCACCTGCTGCCTCTCCCGCTCATCATGCACACCACCCGTGCCACTTCAAAGCTGCGTTAGTTTTCCATTAGTTAAGTCAAAGCATGGTTTATTTAGAAGCCCTATTTCTATCACTTTTCTTTAGCCCTTCTTTTTAGTAGGGTCAAAACTTATTTGCTTGATTTGATTGGTGACATTTGAATATTATTCAATTATCTCTGCTACAAGTTCAAGATCTTATGAATTTGATTTGAGTTGGAGGAGTTATGATGAAATCATTGGTAGGTTTCACTTTGTTACTAGAATAATCTATTTTAAAGTTGTATTTAAATTAAAGTTTAAAATAGTCTACAACTATATATATATATATATATATATATATATATATATATATATAGATGAATAACGAA
>JAOXJP010228950.1:0-11029 GCA_025762735.1 Platanus orientalis | reverse complement strand
GTACCACAATCGGAGGCCAATCGATTACCGCAATCCGTTCTTCTTTCCATCTCACATCTTCAAACTCACGGGAAGCCTACGCTTGGAGAAGGATCTAGGGTTTGAGAAATGAGAAATGGGAAGAAATCAGAACAACTTCGAAGTTGAGGGAAAAGTAAAAAGTAACCCGCAATTTAGTGCCCTTGAGCTCAATACCGACGAGATTATGCAATAATCGATGTTGCAACACATGGTTTCACTACTATGAGCGCTCAAAATCGCTGCAAAAAAAATGGAATGGGACCGCATCAAATATCGATGTAATAACATAGCAAGGAGTTGATTTTCGTTGCAAAAGCCTACCTATTGCAGCGAAAGCAATTGCAACGAGTTGATTTTCGCTGGGAAATGTCAGATTTCTTGTAGTGAGATGAGAAGTTGGTAATGGTGAAAATGTAAATTCCTGGAAAGATCCATTGATCCATTAAATTTCAATTAATAAAGAAAGTTAAAGACATTATTAATGAACAAATAAGAGAATGGGAAAGCAAAATATCCAAAGAATAGTGTTTGGTGAAAAAATAAGAAAGATCAAGAAAACTTTTCTTGCAATAATTCAAGAGAAGATAAACTAATGTGGAATAATGAAAAAGAAGACGAAATTATCCAGTTAAACCAGAATACCATCTGGTTGTAACAAAATAGCTACAAAATAAAAATATCATAATTAAGAACAATTTCCATGGAAAATTTGTTGTGTCATAATACTCCCCATAAAAATAAGGCATTTTATTTAAAGAGGATGTAAAGATGCAATGCCAATGATGGAAAATCATTTGAAAAGAAGGATTAATGTTGATACAATTTGTTCGCTTTGTTAGGTATAAAACAAGAAAACATTACTAGATTAGTAAAATTCCCTTTAGTAGAAAGAATTTGGTTTGCCTCTCTCTTCACTCTTAAAAAAAATGAAGATTATGTTGGTAATTTTAAAAAGTTGATGAATAAGTGGCTATTCTTAAAATGTTAAAAGATGAGGAAATAATTAAGAGAATAAAGTCTATGGCCATTATATGTTGGGTAATTTGGACAAAATAGAAATGCTTTGATTTTTTATTTAATACCTTTTGATATGTATAAAATTTTGGACTCTACTTGCAAATTAATAAATAAATTGAAGATTAGGAATCCTCTTCAAAAAGAGGAGAATATACGAAGGGACAATAGATGGAAAACTCGAAGGGATATTTTTCTAAAGCTCAACTTTGATGGAACTCTTTTAATGGAAAAACAAGTAGCTAGAATAGAGATGATTTTGAAAAATAATAAGGGCAATCTGATAATAATAAAACTATTTTTTTGTACATATTTTGCTTAATTTTTTTATTTGAATATATTAGTGATTTATAAAACTTGAGTTAGATATAAAGAAATAAATGAACTTGAGTTTGTGTAGGTTACAAAAGGTGTGAATGTGCTCGAGTTTGTGGAGATTACCGTACATTTGAACACATGACTAATTAATATTTTCTTCCTAACAAATCAATTCATCCATGTATGGTTTACATCTTGTTCTTTCATAAATCTAAACAATATCAAGACTCAACCACTAAGCTATAGGATAGAGAGGCCTTCCTATATATGCCCTCATAAACTGTTCCAAATTAAAGCCCATGTGATAATCAAGATGTGGTCCATTTACTAAAATAGTATTTTTATGCTTGTGGACCTCTATGTTAGTAATGAATGTTGGACATCATAAGCATGTATCATGTTAGTTTGGATTCTTTGGGCCTTTGAGAGGGTATGCTATTCCTACTGATGATTGGTAACTCGTAACGATCAGAAACATACATCAAACAACACATTCATACCACTGTTTAACAATCCTTTTTAGTTGGTCTAGATTTTGTACAACTTGTCTATATCAAAATATATGACAGCATTTATAAGGTGTCTACAAATTTTCGGCAAAGTAGTGATGGTGGGAGAAGATAATAATGATGTTAATAATGAAGATGAGAGAGCAAAGTATGTCACTAAAACATTAATTTTAAGAAAGTAAATTTCTTCACTACTATATGATGATTTTAGATCAATTGATCTTAAAACTTATCCCTAAGATAAGTGTGTGTGCACACTAGATTTGTCAATTAATGGTTGTAATTTGTTGATTCATGATGAATTTATGTTTGAAAATTATGGAATATAACATCATAAGAAGGAAGTCAAGGTAAATCACTGGTTCAATAGATTAAAAAAATTCTAATTTTTAAATTTGTTTTTGTGTGATAATAAAAAAGTTGTTACCCAGTACTAGTCCTGTAATGACAAGGTGTTGGGAGGGTTGGATCGGAGACAGACCTAACCTTTGGTCTTTTTGTACAAAATGGCTTCTCACGTGACTTGAACCCACATTTTCGCGTTGGCAGCCTGAGTCACTATTTTGTGCTTGTTTAATTGGATTGGACAACTCATTCTTTCCACCGACCATTTTAATTGTTCTCTTCAATTCAATTTGACCATCCACCTTGCATTTTAATTAATTGGTGTGTTTTCAATTCAATTTGAATAATTAGTACAATCCACCAACATCTTAATTAATATATCTTCAATTCAATTTTAATAGCCACTATCAGCCCCACCAAGAATTACCATCTTTAACCAGTTATTTGTTCAACTTATTTTAACATTTTCTTTTGGTTGGGTGTTCACGCAAACAATTCTTTTATGTCACTTTACAAGAACATTTATGATTACAGTTTCAATCTATATATGCGTCACACATGGACACACATCTTTCCCACACACATGTACCCACAAACATGTATGCATTCACTTATGTGGCATATACATACATCTGTTAGAAGTCTTGTGACAAATAAATGTCAAAAATCTTGCTCTCCTAAAGACTTCGATCCATAACCAACATTTTAAAAATCAATACTCAATTTTTTACCACATAAACCTTTATTAAATTCTTTTTTATAAAATTTTTTAAATAATAAAATTAAAAAGATCTTAATTATTATCCACTATTTTCAAAAACTTTAGTACCTTAAACATAAAAGTAGATAAAATGATAATTAATGTAACACATACCCATAGGTGAAATACTTTGAAACATCTTTTTAATTATACTTGTTATGTTTGATTAATCAGGAAAACTACGCCTTCATCTTAATTTTTGAAATATAATTTGGTTGGTTATGTCTCACAAAGACATTTGATTCTTATAAATTTGTTATAAGCCTACTTTGATTCTATGACAATGAGATTTTTAGGATTTTTTTTATAACTATTAGCAAGCAACCTAGACTTCCACTCTTACATTGGTAAACGCTTAAAGCATTCACACACCTAATGTAACCATGAACACATTAAGAACTCAAGTTTAGCCAAACATTTGCAAAAGTTTAAAATACATTAACCTTGAAAATAGAGTTTTAATTATATTTTAGTATACACAAAATGTTTGGCTCTCACAACATTTTTATTTTGAATAATTCATTATTTAAATTCAAGCGTGAGATGTTAAAAAGTGGGTAGACTAAAACAAGAATAATTTCATCTTATTAATAACAGTCCCATATTCCTTGTGGTTTCAAATATCCTATTTCTAGTTGGCCTAAGAGAGTTTGATAGCATTTGATTTATCGGAATATATGCCAACACTTTCCCTCTTTTTTACTCTTTCTTGAATATGTTATGTTTTAAAGAATTTCTTAATTTACCTTTAATTTACCATTGCACCAAATAAGCAATGACCCTAGTTTATTTATAAAGGAATAAATATTATTAAAAACATCTCATTTAGAAAAATTTCACTATCAGTTAAAGAATTAAAAAGTACTTTGTTTTACGATTATATGATTGTACAAGTTTGTTTCTTTAAAGCACATGCTACAACCCCTCTTCTTCGGGTTTTGATTATGTGCAAATGAAACTTGTGAGAACTGTGCAAACTGCACTAGAGGGGCTGACACATCAGTACCAAAAAGTTATTTATATTTTTTAGGGGGTACTTATCACTCTTCAGTGCTGATGTGTCGGCATCCTGATGCCGTTTTCACAGTTCTCACAAGATTTGTTCTCACCTAATTTTTCTCCCTCTTCTAAATATAAACAAATAACCACTTCAAATATTAAATCTACCTTATTAGTTGAACAATCAACATCACGATAATAATTTATCAAATGTTATGCTAGTATAATGCAATCCAAAATTAATTGTACCTTTCCAACAGTTAAGAAATTTATAAGATTGTTTATAATGATCAATGCTAGAATTTTTGAGAAATTTACTCACTTTATTCACATTACAAACAATATCAAATCTAGGATAACTTGTAGCAAACGTAAGGCTACAAATTAAATTAGCATATTATTTTATTCAATGGATGTACATCTATTTGCACTAATTTATCGTGAGGAAATCAATGTGTATTGTCAGGTTTACATTCAAAAGAATTAAACTCCTTCAGCATTTTATCAGTGTAATTTAATGTGATTGGTTAAGAGTAATCTTTTCTCCTGTCTAACTATTCTCCCATCTAAATTTATATCAGTATGACATAAATAGATTTTAAAAACTTGGGTTAGAAAAAATTTAGTTCTATATTAATATTTGGTCTAAATATAAATCAATCAACAATATAGGCTTACTTTGTTACTTTAAATCTTTTTTTTAGTTTAAATTTCTTGTGCCACTGCCCAAATATTTGTTTAAGACCAATTACTGAGATTATAAACTTTTCACAACTTTTTCTAAATAATCTTCGGCTTGATTATTATAAATTCTTCTAAATCCCTAGTTATGGATGTAGTCTTCAAATCCATCTGATGAACTCTTAATTTATAAATAGAAGCCATGACAAATATTACTCTTAATAAAAGTATTTCTTGTGATAATTTATAATGTTTTTAAAATTATTAATTCCCTTATTTTCTTTAAATTTTTGTCTACTAGTCGGGCTTTTATTTATCAATATTTTCATCTAGATTAAGTTTTTGTTTTTATTGTCCATTTATAACCAAAAGTTTTAGAGTGAAAAGAAAGCTATTTTTTAAAATCATTTTTGTCTTCATCTTTCTTAGCTTTCTTTCACATTTCAGACTCATATAAAGACATAGCCTCATTTAGTTTCAGGGTCATCAACATTAAAATTAAATATTTCGGTCATTTTTTTTTTCCAATTTTACATCCATAAATTCTGAATCAATCTATCTCCTAATTTTGATGTTTGATTTGTTTCAAAGGATGGTTTTGGCTAGTTTAAAGGGGCACTTTCCCTAAAAACGAACCTTGCCAACCTTTCTTGTCATGTGATCCTCTTGTGCTTGTTAAAGTTCAGTTAACGTTCTGCAAATTTGGATGGTTGAGACATGGCAAAAATTTTACAAAAGTGAAAAGGTGAAGTTGAGTTTGTTATTTTTTTGATACATATCAACCACCAAAATTTGCAGAACGTTAACTGAACTTTAACAATCTGGAAAGGATCACGAGCCGGCCAGAAGGGGCCGATCTCACAAGAAAGTTTTTGGAGCTATGCCTAGAAGATTTTGCAAGTATGCACATGGTATAAAAAACTTGGGTTTAAGGCCCATAACTCAGCCACATGTCTTTTGATCCTCGGGTCCTACTACTGGACGGATCCCACTGAAAGATTGCTTAACTGATAATTTTTGACAATCTGATTCATTATATTTAGGTGCTTTTTAATCTTCGAACTTAATTTTATACTTACAAATGAATATAATATAAATGCATTGTTGTGATCACGTTCGAATCGATTTTGCTCTAGTTAATCTTGTAGATGAGGCCAATCCATGGTGGGTGCCCATCCTGTGAACATGAGATACTTGGCAAATTATAGCGTCTTAACCGTAGACCCAGATCCAAGATATTGCCTAAGATTAAGTAATTAATAGTACCCTAACAATAAACAACACAACCACACATTTTGATTGCAGTTCTACTTCTCTCATGACTTGTTTTTTTTTTGGTAAAAGAATTTGCAAATATCTGCCGTCAGCATTTATGTCAGCGTCTAGTTAATATTTGCCAATCACATTACATTAATTGACATCTTATTGGACTTAATTTAGTTATAAAACCCAATGAATAATCCATTAACATAGGTTATTGCATGCTAAACGGGGGACCATTGGGCACTAATCCATATATTACATTATCTTACAATCAAATGATATCTAATTTCTACAAATACCCATTATGGTCTACCTGCCAACAAGATTAATTAAACGATGTGGACAAATCGCAGTGAAGTTTGTTTATTGCAAATGTCTTTGGAACGCAGATAACAAAAAAAAAAAAAAGAAGGCAGAAGAGTACGTTCCAGTAATTGCAACTGCATTCCAGTCTTCCCCAAACTACTCTGAAGTCTTAGACAAAGCATAACAAGCGGTTGGATAGGGAACGACCATCTTTCCTGCCCAGGAATCACAGAAGAGATCTTCATCCACCAGGCATTTAAGGCACAAAAATCTTGGTATTTCTTCCTTCCAACTCATGCCTGCATACCTTATTTTATGCCCATCCCTTCTTAAATAAAGCAATTAATAGACTCTCCTAAAACCCTAAAGTTGTAGGAGAGGTTAGAGTTAATATACTTAATATATTTTCAACACTCCCCTCGAGAGGAACACTCCTAGACAATAAACTTAGGGAGCTAGGCGCAAGTGCTCTAGAGAATAATTGCATCCACTGAGAGATTTGAACTAACAATTTAAAACCTGTTCTGCTACCATGTTAAATAAAGCAATTAACATCTCTCCTAAAATCCTAAGGTTGTAAGAGAGGTTACAACATGCCATCGGGATGGTTGGTTACTTTCTTTAAGATCGTTTCAGAGCAGGTTTTTGGCAATTATTCCACCAAATTTAGCATCTTTCTTTTGTAATGCCGAAGTGTGCACCCCGTAAGTAGTATTAGAGTATATTAAAAAAATATGTCAAGTATATTATCTCCAAACCCTCCTATTACCTTAGGGTTTTATGAGAGACCAGCATTTCCAGCCAATGGCTTGCCGTTGTGGTGGTTAGCCCACAGAGTGCACGTTAATAATTAAATAATAGTCGGGTTCTTAAAGTTTGAAAGTGAGTTAATCTGGCGCCTGACCATTCTCTCACACCCAAATCTAACTCTGATTTTTGGTCAACTAAGAATGGAAATACATCCCAAAATTGGTGCCTATGCTACACTTAAACATGATCAATCGTGAGAAGAGAACTCACCATCAAATAATTTTGTGTTTCGTTATAGATCAACCTAAAAAGAAGAGACAATCATGAGAGAATATGTTGGAAACACCAACCCACTCACTCAGATCCAAATCCTGCAACATCCTTACTCAAACTTCAGAGAGGTCAGGACTCAGAAACCCATGAAAGACAACATTCTCAATCTATCACTCTCCTCTGAATTTTCCTTACTTGGGTTGAAAACAAATCAGAAATTCATTAGTATATCAAAGGAGTAACAGTAAAGAGAAAGAAATAATATAAACAAAATTAATTAATATAAGAGAATACAAATAACTTAATACAACTCTCATTGATGTTGAGATTTGAGTTTGTTTTGTGAGAACAAATTCACAAAATACCATTCTTCTTTCCCTCCCCTCTCTCCAAATACGGGGACTCCATCAAACCATAAGGATCTACATCAGTGGGCTATTAACAAGTCCATACCAGGAAGGCACAAGCCCATTCCAGCACTCTCTCCCTGAATCCACAGCAACCATGTTGCCCTCTCCATCAACCTGCCATGGAAAACCCCAAGAGATTCTATTCTCACCATCTCTTTCTTTACAAAAACCTTGTTTTGTTGTTGCTGTTGTTGCACCACCCATTTCCTCCAAAGGCAGCACCATCTCACCACTTACACTTACCAAATCACCCATGTTCCCATTTCCAAACCCATAACATAAGTTCTGAAAACCACTTGAGGTATCAAGAAAACCAGGAGTGGTGGTGGTATCAGGGTTGGTAGTATTCAGATTTCCCAGAATAGAAGTCTCATGGTCATCAAGGCCTAACTGACTAGTGGGTTTTTTGTGGAGTCTAGCAAAAGCAAGTGTAAGGTCGTCATTGGAGTCATAAGTTAAGGATGGGAGGGTAGGGAGTGGGTTGGAGTTGGTGCTGGGGAGAGCTTGGTCTTGTGTCCTTTTTGAAGAAGAGGATTTCTTGTTCTTCCTACAACCCCCACCCACTGGAACATTTCTCAGTGTTCCTCCTTGGGTCCAATACCTCCTACATCCCTTGCAGAAGTACCTGGGTTGTGAGAGGCTGTAGTTGTTGTAGTAACAGAACTTGGTGTTGGTGGAGTCACATCTAGGGCACTTGAGAGCTTGTTCTGGTTGAGGCCTCGATCTCTTCTCTTGCTGTGGTTTGGGACAGGAGAACATATCTTCTAGTGAGTGGGTAGCCATGGCCTGGAGGAATATTAGAAAACCAGTAAGGGAAACTGTAAAAAGCCATGGAATCAATGGAGTTTAGAGTGCAATTTCAATGATTGATTTAGGGCTTAGTTGGTAGGGGGTTAATAGAGTAAGGGACTGAGTGCAGTACAAAAGATTCAAGGCTTGGTGCTATAATTTATAGAAAAAGAAAGAAAAAATGAAGAAGAAGAAGAAAAGCAAAGAAAAGAAGAAAGAAATGACTAATTAGTGATTTTTAGAAAAGAGAAAAGAATGTTGAAAATGATTCATGAATTGGTAGATAAACAGGAGTGTTATATAATTGTGAATGATCTTTATGATTGCAGATACCAAACCACAATGTTTCTATGATAACGCTAGTAATCTTTCATTTCTATTAGTACTACATCATAAATTTCAAGATGGGTTTTCCAGATTATTTTTCTACGAGAATATTATATACAAAAATTTTAATGCTTCTGAATAAATAAGCCACAAAATTAAGGAGTAGTTTGAACTAAATCGACAAGATTCTGAATAAAACCATTACTGGAATATGAAGATTTAAAGTCTCCCAACCTGCCTTTATTATTATCATTATTATTATTTTCAAATTCCCTACGTTTAGATCAAGTAAACATTCAGAGCAATGACCAACCCCAAGAAAGACTGAAGACCCTGTTCATAAGAAGTTCAAAAGAAATAAAACAAACATGAAAATTTCATGATTTCTTCTGTCATTTCCCACCCCCTTGAAGCTTCCCTCCTTTTGATCACAGCAAACTCAATGAAGTAAGAAGAAAATTAGAGTGCAGTTTGCGTTTATTGGATTTCTCTTCTTACCTGGTTTTGAGCGGTTGAGGGATCCATCCATGCAAAGTGCAAACCAGAGAGAGAGAGATGTAAACAGCAAAGTAAGGAAAGATGCTGATCAAACCCTTGATAAATAAAGTCAAGGGAACCCGAGAGAGAGAGAGAGAGAGGGAGAGAGATATGAAAACAGCAAAGTGAGGAAAGAAGATGATCAAACACCCTTAATAAATAAAGGCAAGGGAACCCGAGAGAGAGAGAGAGAGAGAGAGAGAGAGAGAGAGAGAGAGAGAGGGTAGTGATTACTATCCGTACTAGAGATGATCGGTGAGATGTGTTTGGCTTGCACGCAGAGAAAGCACAGAAAATTCGAGTCGATCTGCAACGGAGTCTGGGTCCCAGTCGTCATAAGGTGGAAGCCACCCATCCCCGCGATTAACCCTCCAAAAACTCGGCGATCGCATTTGTTTCCAACTATCAACTCTGTGATTGTGTTTTTCTGTCATAACGGAATTTGTATTTCGTCAAAAATTAAACGTCACTATCAACTGCCTTCAGGAGCTCTATGGACCCACCATTAGACTACTGCAATGCATGCTTTATCAATTTGTCTTCTCTCTTCTTTTTTGGCTTTTGGAATCTACACTCTCCACAACACAACATTCGTCCAATGCTGCAAGTTTTCTGTCCCGAACTTCCTGCAAACTGGGAACATACGCAAGTTTTGAAGCAATTTACTGGAAAGGATGAATCAGCAGGAACTTTCAGCTGAGTTTAATTAACCATACCGTGACACGTATTTGGAAGGAAACGGACTAAAAAATCAGCGGCAATTTACCAAAACAAAATCGGATAGGGGTCGCTGTGTGGTTAAATCAGCAGTAGTTCCCGTTGATTCACCAGCGGATAATCTGCTCCCACGTACAATTTACCCACAAAAAAAAAAAAAAAAAAATCAAATTCATGTTGCATTGTTGTCAGTCCAGCTGATTCACCAGCTTGGTTGAGAAATTTGTGGCATAGGGCATTTGTAGAAACAGTGACCGATGTATCGTAGGTCCAAACCCTTCAAGTGAATTGCTCAGGATTTGGTTCGACCTTTCGTATATGAACAAGTTCCACCTGGCATTAGGGACGAACACATCAATACTGAAAAGTGAAAAGCAAAATCAGTTTTTCGGAAATCAAGGGATGCTATATGGGTGATGTATTTTTTTAATATGAAATATGCATTTTATTCCATATGACGTCCCCTAGTGTCCTTGGCACCATTCTAGTCGACACCGAATCCTTGACACCTTTCCCACAAAATAAATGTTCTGTCCAAGACACCAGGGGACTTCAGATGGAATAAAATGGATAGGGGTTAGATGAAATCTCAAATTCCCACCCATTTTATTCCATAAGTTGTCCATTGGTGTTCTAGACACCAAATCCTAGACAGGACATTTGCTCCCAATAATGAAGGAGGACAGTCACATGATATCAATATTGAGAACATATATTACCCTGAACATGGGTGTTAACTATGTACATGCCTCTGTTTGACAATTGGGAAGCTCGACCAAGGTACTCGACTTGGCAAAGTTCCTAGTTGACCAATGCTACTAAAATTGGGACAACATCAGAAAACTAGTCACTAGGTAATTTGTCCCAATTTTCTGAATTGTTGAGACGAGTTCTCTAGAAATTGTTTGGTTAACCCATTTGTTTTACTATAATACCGTATAACCCATTGTGGAATTCTAAAAACTTTACATTACCGTCTCTAGTTGTCTCTCCTCTAATCTGCTTTATTC
>JAOXJP010228949.1:0-11029 GCA_025762735.1 Platanus orientalis | reverse complement strand
ATAAACATAAGAGAAAATAACCATAGAATCAAGATTTTACCATTACAAAACTTCTAAGAACCTAAAACAAACAAAAAATAGAATAAGTTTTGTATAACTACTTGTCCAAGTTTCTTTCCCTATTTTTTAAGAAGATCCTAAAGAAGAACCTCATTGTCATTTCCTCTATTCTCTGTAAAATGATGTAAAACTAGTGTAAATTAGATTAAGCATGAAGATCTAAGAAGAAAATGAGTTAACCTTGAAGATTTCTAGAGTTTGGAGTAAAACTTACCCAATTGGGGAAGAACTCCCTCACCAAGCTCAAAACTTTCCCTAATCTCCCTAATTATTTCTCTCTTGTTCTAATGAGGAAAAATGACATAATTAAGGTGTTATTTGGGTTATAAAATTCTCATGATGAGATATCACATGTTCAGGGGACCAATGAGCAAGTGTCACATCAAAAATCACCATTTTGGGTAATTTTTAATTATTTTTTATTTTTTGGTTTTTAGGACCCCAAGCCCTCACCTTGACAGGCAAGCCCTCAGACCTCCTTGGGGAGTGAGGCCTTAATCGGTAAGCCCTTGGCACCCCCTTGGTGAGCCCTCACCTCAACAGGTAAACCCTCAGCCTAAGAAACCTGAAAGTCCTTCAGTTTTTCAACAAAAACCACTGTGAGGAAAACGACCATAACTTTCTCTAGAAAACTCAAAATTGGGCACCATTTATCGCGTTGGAATGAAAACTCAACAAAATTTTAAAAAAAGTATGTCTCATACTCTAGTTTACTCATGATTGTTATTAGTGAGTCTGAGAAGTTACTCCAATTACATAATTAGGAAAACTTCCAAACTTGAATAGTTTTACGTCCAACGTGGGTTCTATACTTCTAAATTGGTCAAATGAGTTCTTAAACCACTCTAAGGTATGTTTAAACATGTGAAAGGACAATTTTACCCTTATAAGAGTAAAATTACATTTTTACCCTTTAAATGAAATATGGGTCATTACACTAAAGGGAGACCTTAATACTTCGTTG
The DNA here is from genome assembly GCA_025762735.1 of Platanus orientalis. Classification (NCBI taxonomy): domain Eukaryota; kingdom Viridiplantae; phylum Streptophyta; class Magnoliopsida; order Proteales; family Platanaceae; genus Platanus; species Platanus orientalis. Next base: position 10,005 of record JAOXJP010228949.1, on the reverse strand, counting down.
ACATCTATATATGGTCCACATGCTATGAGTTCATTTGTGTAACAATTATTGTATTCTTATTTTTGGGTTTGGTCATGAAATTGACAAAGGGGGAGATTGTTAAGTCATTATGTAATTTGTTCATTCCAAGTCTAGCTAATAGGCTATGAATGTTATGTAAAAATGAGCGAGCCTATGAGTTTCTAGTGTGAAAATGATTGCCTTGACAATGAAGAGGTTCAAGTGCTACAAGCCAATACATATCAAGCAAAGAACCCGAAGTGCCAAAGAGAAATGCTAGGGAAGAGCCAAATCACCATCTCTGAGCCCAAAAGGTAAACCAGGTATAAAACCAAATGGGTATTGTGTGACTATTGTAGGAGACCCCAAAAGACCAAGGTTTGATCCTAGAAAGGCCTTAAGATCAATATATGCCCCTAGGTACAATTTCTCAAAAACCCCCCACTGAAAAATGAGTCAAGAAGTAAGTATAGACATCTAAACTTAAAACTGCCATAACTTTTGATCCCAACATTTGCTTGAAACCCACGAGTACTCAAAATGATCAGCTTATCAAGCTCCTTCTAACTAGAATGATCAGGTCATAATATATTTTAGATCTTACAATGGATTACAGAACAATCAATTACAACTAAAATCTAGGAGCAGACTGAGAACTCCTGAGGTCCAAACCCATAAGCCGTAATCGATTGTAGAACAGATTTGAACCCAAATGACTAGACCCACAATCGATTTAAGATCTAGCAATCGATGGTGAGCCTAAGTGTGAGCAACAATCAATTGCAAATAAAGCAATCGATTGTGAGGGCATTTTTGGTAAAAATTTAAAACACGAATCCCATGCCCATTTTTTGAAATCTAAGACTCAAAAGAGTTGCCCGATTTCAAATTTTATAATCCAATGGTTTGGGGCATTCCTTACCCCTATAAAAGAGCATTTTGTCTCTTCTAAACGAAGGGTTCAAGGGGATTAGCGAAGGGGAAAGAAAAGGATTTTTGAGTAAAAAGATGAACTCTACTCTCTCTACACTTTCATCCATGCTACCAAGCTTCCAAAGGAAAAGAAGAGAGTCACTATCTCTCTCTTATGGCCACAAAGGAGGTTTCCTTTGCAAGAGCAGAGAGGAGGAATGCCAAAGACAGTTGTTCCTACACTCTTGACATTCAAACTCCCAACCTTAAGGTAGATAAGTAAAGTTTTAACTTCATATCTTGGAGTTTGTTTCCATTCTAGTTAGTTTGTGGTTGGTTTTATATATTGTTTACTTAGACCACCAAACTACTTGTGAATCCTTGGAGAAATCTTCTCCATGAGATATTTTTCTTCTTGTGCTTCACTTATATTTGCCTATTTTAGAGGTCATACTTAGTTGTGTGATTTCTTTGCATACTTGCCTTTATTAGAGGCATTCACACATTCCCTTAGTATTGAGTAGAGACCATACACTTGGTATATTTGACTAGTTGAGAGCGACTCTCTACATTGGGGCATTGGTTCCCCTATTTGACCGGATTGACATATTTGGCTATTGAGAGACACTACTTACATTGGGACATTGATTCCCTTGGTTGACCATATTGACATATTAGGCTATTGAGAGTCACACTATATATTGGGACTTTGATTCTCATACTTAGACTTAAATTACCACATTTGGTTATTGAGAACCACCTTGGTATTTATACCATATTACCTTGAGTCAATGGTCGGAGACATCGTGTGATGAATTATAAGTCCTTAGCTCAGAGACAACAAGGTCGTGCTTGTTGGAGACACCAAACATGTAGCTTAAGGTTTGTCTTTATACGTTATCTCTTATGTCATCGATTGAAGATGTCGGTTAACGGATTTTAAGTCTTTGGCTCGGAAACAACCAAGGTCGTGCTTGTCGGAGACACCAAGCAAGTAATTTAAGGTTTGCTCATTACCTTGTAATCATTGTAAAAGAGTGATTAATAAAATTGAGTAGTTAAAAGTGGATGTATGCCCCGGTGTGGCTGAATGATTATAAATCTTATGATGTGGATTGATTATGTAATTTCTTAAATCTTTATTATTAAGCTTGTAGCTACTCTTACACATCCCGTATTTAACAATATTCTTAAGTATACACTTTGTAGCACACACACTTGGTTTAATTCTAAGAAGAATAAAATTGAATTAAAATCAATCCTAACATCTCTAAAGGTGTTAAAGAAATTTAGAAATCCTATTCACCCCCTCTAGGATAAACCTACTAGGTATTTCAACATCTTTAGGCTCTAACATGTTTTGGATGGCTTCAATCTTTGATTGATCAATTTTGATGCCACGATGTCAAATTATGAAGCCAATTAACTTTCCTAAAGTAACTATATATGTGTGTTTCAATGGATTCATCTTAAGTTGATATCTTCATAATCGATTAAAGATATCACATAGATCTTTTAAATGGTTTGCCATCTTCTTGGACTTTACAACCAAGTCATCTACGTAGAATTCAATGGCTTTGTAAAACATATCATAAAGTAGCTCTAGCATTCTTTAGCCTAAAAGACATAATGCACTAGCAATATATCCCTATCGAAGTGTGAAATGCAGTCGACTCATCATCATTAGGTGTCATCTGAATTTGATTATAGCCTGATGAACCATCCATAAAAGATAAGATTTTATGACCCGTAGTAGCATCAACCATGAGTTCAGTGATAGAAATGAGAAAATTATCTTTAGGACATGCATAATTCAAGTCTCTGAAGTCAATGCATACTTGTATCTGCCAATTCTTCTTTTTCACTGATACTATGTTGATAATCCATGTTAGGTACTTTACTTCTCGGATGAAGCCTACTTCAATCAACTTTTTGACTTCAACCTCTTGTATAAGCAACTCAAGTCAGAAGCAGCATTGTTCCTATTTGATACGACGTATACCGTATTTGATAGCAAGATTGTGAACTACCACTTTGGAATCAAGTTCAGACATTTCTTTGTAACTCCAAGTGAAGACGTCAGTGTACTCTTTGAGCAATATAAAGTATATCGTTTCTTCTTTAGAACTTAGTGAAGCACTTATATAAGTGGGTTGAGGGTCTTCTTCAGTGTCAAGGTTTAGCTCATTGAGTTCATCAATAGTTGTTTGCCCCCTTTCTTTAAAGACTAGAGGAGCTTCTTCAAGTTCATCTGGCAATGAAGATTCTTCAACTACTTGGACAGTGATATGATTGATTGAGGAAATGTCTTTAGATTCCTCCTGATGGTTGTTGGAATCCTCCTCTTACATAGGCTCCTTCTCATCATTGAGATTTTAGCCTTATTGATTGATAAAAGCAATAATGTGTTGTTTAACAATCAAAGTTTTTCTTGGAGATACTTATATCTTCATTCTTAGTTTCATGCGAGAAAAAATTGAACTTCTTGGTTTATCACAACCTTTAGCCATAACAAGATCTAGCTCTTGTCAGTGTCATCTTTGGATGTCACTTTTTGGTTCGGCATTGCAAGACTGTGGACCAAGGCGTGAGAATGTAGACCTTTTCTATGGCTGAGTCTATTGACTAGATATAGCCATTTGCTCCTCTAATCGATCAAATATTGAGGCATGGGAAGTCGCCTTACTGATTCAATCAAAAGTAGAAGATCGTAATGGTGCTAACTTCTTTCTCTTTGGTTTGTCTATGACTTCAACAGTAATGTGATGAATGAATGCTTTCTTTTTTTCCTGAAATGCAAACAGACTTGGGAAGAGTTGATCCAACACCAGCTCTAAATGCAAACACTTTCTTTCTTGTCATTCGTAACTTTTCAAAAAACTATGAGATTAGAATGAAGGATCAGAATATGAAGAAATTGGGTCTTACAAAGATCTTAGTAAAAAATCAAGGGTCTAGAGTATCAAAGTAGGAAAGAACGGCAATGGCCTAAAAAATGGTAGGTCACCTAACTACCTTGGTTTCCTAGGATGTCTAAGGTCAATTCTAGAGAGTTAGTGTTACCTGTTGAAAGTAACATTTGGATCTTTGGCCAAAATTAGGTGTTGGCAGGGAACATACTCCCTTCTTAAACCACGAACAATGTGCTTCTTCATTCATCCCTCTGAAATAGGTTCTTCCAAAACAAGAAGAGAAATCACTGAACACAGGTTCATGATCTTCAAGAAAAAATGAGAAATATATAGATCACCTTGCGTTGAATTTTCTAACTCATCATCCAATAGTTGCAATTGAGACACTTCCTTTTTATTGAATAACCCATCAAGGTATATCAAATCCGATTTGTAGCCCATGAAGTGATTACACAACCCCTGAAAAATGGATCGCTTCAAGATAGACTCCGTCTTTGTATTTTTCATTCACCATTTATTCAAGAGAAAATTGTCGGAAAGTCTATGAACTTTGGTATATTTGCCAAATAATAGGGTATTTTAAAATATTTCAAATATAGGGTATACAACTGATTTGACAATATTTTTCTATTATACAATTACAACTTTACCCTATTCGATTATAAAAACCGCTTACCAATCCCTAATTTCCAGGATTTAAATTGTGTTTTCCTCTTTCTTGTTCTTCTTCCTCTTTCGTTGGTACTGTGTTCTCTGAGTAAGATGATTGAAGGGAATACTTAAACAATGTAATACAATCTGGTCAAATTCTAAGGAATAAACATGATTCTATGGGATTAAGATTGGTAGGTTCAGGTCTGATTTCCTGGGTAAATTCCATACTTTAATTCTCATCTAAAGAAGCAGTTGGGTGGTGGTAAATAGAAATAAGAAGACAATGGATTACAAAGAATTATGGAAAAGTATTCTGAAGTACCTTTTAGTTGTAGGTCAAGATAGATGGATTACAAAAAATTATGGAAAAATATTCTGGAGTACCTTTTAGTTGCAAGTCAAGACAGATGGATTACAAATTGTAGCAAAGGATTATCTTTATTTCAAACAGAAGAGAAAACAATAATAAGAAGAAAGCAAACTTACATTAACTGACTACCTCTTCTTCCAATCTTTTAATAGCTTTAAAAAGTTGGAGATTGTGTAATGGGTAAGAGAGCAATATATGATACTTAACCAAAAAAACACAACCGACTAAATCCAACAAAGTCTCTTGGGCCATTTTCTCCACTCTCAAGTGATTCAATAAAATAGAATGAAAATTAAGAGTAGGAAAGCAGCCAGAGCACGATGTGTCCAAGATGTGCCTGTGATGAGTGAAAAGAATCCCAATCACGATTTTAACACAGGTAGAGAAGATGAAATGTTTGTATTTTTTGGGACACAAGTGTATTTACGGGTTCAAGATGATCTGTAAAGGAAAAGGGTGAATGACGATGAAGTTGGAGTGGAAGAGGAGACGTAGAGGGAGAGATTTGGTGGGCCCAAATTCTATCAAGGTTATAAAAGGAAACCAAAATATTTGTATTGGGATAACTGAATATATTTTTTTACTATTTTACCCTTTATATGCCCCTTTTGGAAATATTTTAAAATTTAATACCTTTTTTTTCAAATATTTAAAAATACCTTACTATTTGGCAATTTTACCAAACTTGATGGATGATCTGGGAATCCCTTTATTCAAAGCATTGAAATTCTATGTGGTATTTTGAGGAACCTCCACCTCATATCCTCCAACAACTTCCCATAATTATTCACCAGCAAGATAAGACTCTATACATGACCTTTATATCCAACATCTCTTCCATAGAAGTTCTAGATCCAACTTGCTATCAGTCTTCAATCTCTGCAAATTTTACATAAATCACATGAGAAAACTCTAGATTATGAATCTAAATTTCGATTTTCTAAACTCTAACTCAACAAGCATATATCTAAGAAGATTAGGCTTACATTTGGCTTTCGAGAGCAATTTGTCCTCTCTCTCCCAATTATCTCCTATTTCACCTTATCTAAGACACTTTTAATCTAATTTGGGCCAAAATGAGGTTATATATACACCATGATCAATTTTATCCTTGAGGGAAAATATCCCTCAAAATTCATGCATCAATATTTTTTTCTAGATTTCCTACCTGCAAGCCCTTGCGCCTATTGGAGAGCCCTCGCGGTCACCCAACCAAGCCCCCTGCGTGGGGGCACTAGCACTAGGGGTCACCCACCGCGAGCCCTCGCATGTGGGCACGAGTGCTCAGACTATGCAACCCTAAAAATCCATTTCTAGAATTGGACCACAACCCCTCGCCCTGATTGGCAAGCCCTTGGACACCCTATCCTGAGCCCTCACAAGATGGCATGAGCCCTTAGGCTCCTTAGATTTTTTTCTAGCGTAAACTCGTCATGGAAAAATGGTCATAACTTTCTTCTGAAAACTCCGATTCACTCACCATTTGATGTGTTAGAAAATACTCTTATTTCTTTATAATGGTGTATGGTTTTCACTCTAAATCTTTTAAGATTGGTATAGGTTTGCCTATTAAGTTACCATAAATACGCTCTTAGGACAACTTTTTAACTTGTCAAATTCATGACCTATCTTTAATTTCTTCCTTTTAATTCATCCTATTGGAGTCGAAACACCACTATAGACTTTTTGGAATATGTTTACAAAAAATTTTACCCTTACACATGTTTAAGTACATTTTTACCCTTCTAATGCATTACGGGGTATTACAACAACAAAAGGTGCAAGATGAATATAAGGGTAATTCACTTGGAAGAAAGATAGACAAGAAACTTACATATCTGGTATAAATGAAATGCACATTCTTCACAGAATGAAATCAGAGTGGGAGAAGCATTGGAGGTTGTCCCAAACTGCATTGACGAAATATGAATGAAGAATTTCACTATTAGGAGAAGGATTCGAAAGGCGGAATACATCGGCGATCGTGACCGTAATATGCCCTTTCGGCATATTAAAGCAATTGGTCACAAGAGACCATAAAAGAAGCAAAGCAGAAAGGAAAGGTTGGTTACAAGGGGTCTCAAAATGGGAAGCCAAGATGGCTTTATTAATACCAAGACCGTCTCATTTTGTAGAGCACTCGTCATGCATCTGCAATACCCACTCTTTCCAATCAGGATCTACTTTGTACCAAGAACCAATCGTTACTTTCTCTGACCAATCCATCCACTTAACAAGGGCTTTTCATTGATACAAGGGGCGACCGACTCTATCACCAGGGAAGTGATGTGGCAACATCGGATGAGATTCACCCAGAAAAGCCGAACCTAAGGCATTTTCCGGTAGTTGCCTCAAATCAAAAGACGAAACTGATAGGTGTCCCTAGAAGACAACTTTGTGCGATGGCTTTCTATGCAGATTTTGCGAGCAATCAACACTAAATGTCTTGGGTTTTGCCTAATGCTTACTCAGTAGAACTTAAGGAAATGACAATAGATGGTCCTGCTTCACTCATATTTGTAATGGAAAATTTGTTTTCCCCTAGTCAGGTGAGACTAGGAGAAAGGATAGCTTGAGAAAGGAAACCTAAAAACCAAATAAGGAAGACAAGAAATTTCAAATTAGAATGATCAACTAAGAAGTGAAAGAGGGTTTCTTAAAAAGAGTAAAGGACCTTTAACCGTTTGATATTGTGAAAAACACGTGTTTGACTTAAATTCAAACCAGACACATGTGGGGAGCATTTGATTACCCTGTTTTCAAAATAACCAAAAGAATGGTGACATGTGGATCCGACTAATTTTGAAAACGATCAATGGTTTGGTTACACATGAAATAACAAAGGTGAGAAGATGAAGAGTGCGTATTGCACCAATTTGTTGATACCTGTTTCGACCATTACAATTGAGAGTATGGGTTCTAAACATGGGAAGACAATTGACTAAGAAACAAAGAAAGAAGAATACAATGCACCTCACCTCTACAATAAACAACTAGAGTGAAGATGTGAAGGAAGTTTCCATGAACGTGAGTAATGAAGATTAACAGAGCAATAGTGTGAAGAACTAACTAATAAAGTGATGACGTGAAGAGAGAATATTGTAACTGATCGAGGCAATATAAATTGCACACAAACAGACAAATAAAAAGACCCTTCAACCATCAAAACATATCTATTTCTATCTTACGAGTAAGAATAATTTAATTAGTAGCATAGTTTCAGTAGCTCTATAATTGTAATCAATAGTCAATAACGGATCGAGTTGTACTTGAAGAACTTGTTGTCAAGGGAAGCATTCCTAGGAAAGAGAAACGGCTCTAATCGTTCCAAGTAAGGCATTTATCTTGTAATTTATCTTATTAAATTACAGGTTATTGAATCGCTCTTTCCTTTCGAGACCAGTTGAAAGTCTTCATAATTGAGACATTTAGGGACCTGTCTGATTAGGATAGAGAGAGGAAAAACTTATCTCACGATCAACATTAACAACATTTTTCTTGATATAATTGGCCTAATCCTATTGTAAATTTTAGAAGGAAAATAAAATGTTGTATGTGTATGTGTATGTGTATGTGTATGAGAGAGAGAGAAAGAGAGAGAGAGAGAGAGTACTTGTCACATAGCATGAAAGGTAGGGATTTTATTTAGAGCAAAGCCACACACTACAAACTTAAGGTTACACAACCACGAAGGTAGTAAGCTAACCTCCGCATAAATAAATTTGGAGTCACATAGCACTGCACACATTATTCATAGGCACACCAAATACTACAAGATAGGGTTTAAAAAAGCATTGTTAGCAAGAGATGTTTGTGAAATCTCATTCACTAACAATGTTTGGTGCAAAAGCAACGACGGCGGAAGCCTCGGCATTTTCCTCCATGAAAGCCCTCCGTTTGGCAAACAGCTGCACAGTTGCTCTTCCGGACGCATACCCCCTTGAAGCGATGGCTCGGTGTCTCGCAAGTCCTCGCCTCCGCTCCCTTTAGCCCTATCTCTTCTGATATAATATCAAATACTTTCTTTAGTGTAAATTCACAAAGTTACCAATAACCTATATAGTTGTATCAGATATAAATGAAACTTAAGCATGAACCCAACCCTTTCTCAGTTAATTGCCGGACCTTTGAGTCAAAGGCTAGAGCTGTCAACCGGGTCGGGCTGAGCTGGTCCGAGATCAGTTCGAACTATTTTACCTTGGCTCGAACTAAGCCCAAGGTAGTCAGCCCAAACTTGGCCCATTTGAAAACAATGTGCTTCGGGCTTAGTTCGAGCTACTCAAACTTAATTTGGACTGATTTTGAGCCCATAATTGAAATGAATATTACTTGGACCTGCTTGAAAAGTTGATATATTAAATTATTTTTATTTTATTTTTGACAATAACATTTAAGTATTTGATGATGGCAATTTTTTTTCGAAAATACCAAATATCATTACACAAAAAACAAAAATACATAAAAGCTTATTTGTATACTATTTTGGGCCAGGCCAGACCAGATCTCGGACTGAAATAGAAAACTGTCCAAACTTGACCAAAATAAAACTTAGGACCAAAATATTAGATCCAAACTCAAGCCAATCCAAAGTTTAGTGGGCCTATCCCATCCATTTTTTGAGCCAAACACGTTGAACTTTGGGCCAGCCCGGCCCAATTGATAGCCTTAGTCAAGGCTCACCATCGATGGGCCATCAAGTACAGCTCATGCATGGGCTGAAAGCATCAGTCCCTTGTATTAGCAGTGCTGCTCCTTCAAGTTTTTTTAAAGAACCAAAAGATTTTCTTGAAACAAAGAAGATAAGAAATCTAGTTATTAATGTTAGAACATCAAATATTATGTATCAGGGTTTAGATGCCTAGGGTGATTAAGTCCCTCAAGGACAAAAAATATTTATGATTTTCTTCACCCTCTGATTCATGAAGAGGTGGTAATAATGAGTTTTATCAGCTGGTCATCACCATGCCATGATAGTATGATCATGAATCAGATGGTAACGGGATCAAGCAGAAAAGATGCTAAGTATGAAAAGAAGCATAGGGAAGAGAATAACCAGTAGCCATTAGAAGCAACATGAGGACGACGAGAGCCGAAAAAAGACGCATATTGCGCTCCATTGATGTGACACACACACAAAGAGAGAGAGAGAGAGAGAGA
>JAOXJP010228948.1:0-11029 GCA_025762735.1 Platanus orientalis | reverse complement strand
GTCTAATAGAGTATGCTAGAACGATAGGGAGTTTGACATATTTGTCAAACTGTACTAGGCTTGATATAACATGTGTTATAAGTAGATTGAGTAAATATACTCATAATCCTAATAACACACATTGGTATGCAGTAGTCAAATTATTTAAATATTTAAAAGGTACAATTGACTACAATTTGTGTTATAGTGACATACCTCCTATGTTTGAAGGATATTGTGATGCTGATTGAATATCTTATACAATGAATACCAAATCAACGAGTGGATATGTGTTCACTCTTTATGGAGGTGCAATATCTTGGAAATCAATTAAGTAAACTTGTGAAGTACATTTAATTATAGATGCTAAATTTATTATCTTAGAGAAGGCAAGTGCAGAAGCTGAGTGACTAAGAAATCTCTTACCAGATATTCCTTTATGGAATGGATATGTTCAGTCGTTGTATATATTGTGTGATAATCAAGCGACTATAGCTAGAGTCAAGAATAGTAAGTACAGTGGAAAGAATACGCATTTACGCCTGAGCCACAATATAGTGAGAAGAATGTTTAATAGTGGTATTATATCACTAAATTTTGTGAAGTCATAAAAGAATCTAGCTGATCCTCTGACAAAACCAATTGATAGAAAGGTGGTGAGAGATACATTGAAGGGGATGAGACTGATAGCCTAATCGTGAGTTGATACGATGGAAACCCAACATATGTGATTGGAGATCCCATGAGGTAGGTTCAAATAAGTAAGAATAAAGTTGTAGGACAACTCATTGAGCATTGTCCAAAGAGCATATGCTCTTAGTCCCTTGTTATGGTGTAGACAGTGCATAAAATTTCAACACAAAGTAAGGGTTGAGTTATTAACTCTTAATGAATGTGCAGTTAGTTGCAATTAGTGCCTGATGGATTCACCTATATGAGTGTGGAAGTAGGGCCACTTCCTATGAGAAGTTGGGCTAAGTTCACTAGAGCACTCATGCAAACCGGGAATGACACAAGGCTTCAATGTGTTAAATCAATAAAATGGTAATGTTTAAGATAGTTAGATGTGGGTTGTAAAGTTAGCAGATTTATATAAACGAAGAATGGTTCAAAAGAGCTTGCTCTACCACACACTAGTAAATCCTATTTTGTATATCCTAAGTATTGGTTCAAAGTCCAAAAAACACTGATATCACTGCATTTAATTATCATTGGTTCAAATCCAAATTGAGTCTTTATTATGTGTATTTTGAATCTATAGGGGGATTGTTGTATTTTGAGATTCAAATATAGACAAAATGATAGAGGTCACTTCAATCGATTGTGGTGGAGTTGATTGATCGATCAAGGTGAGCCCCTAATTGGGTTGAACACCTCGATTGATTTGGGTTGAGCCTGATCGATCGGGATCCCCTCCAATGGTAAAAAATTAATGGATTTTTTAGAATTCGTTCATGGGGATTTGTGTAGAAATGCAAGTTTTGTCTATAGACATTTATGAGTGATTTTCATGAATGAAAATGTGTCAAAAGTGTCTGCAGACACATCTTTTAAGTGGCTTTTCAAATCTATAAATATAAGACAAGGTTTTGACATTTTACACACTTAAAAAATCTCTTTCTCCTCCCTTTCATTTTCTCTACAAGTTTCTTTGGTGTTGTTTTGCAACTGAGATCAAGATTTCTCGTGTTGTTTTGGAGTCAGGTTTGAACCACATTCATTGCCATTCGCTAGAGGACTTCTTATACTGTGCAAGTTGGAAAATCTTGTATTGTTAAGTCCTGGGACGGTTGTCTACTACACCCTACCGTACCAATTAGAGAGAGGCGAATATTGTTTAAGACAGTGTCTTCGAATACATTTCAACACAAACCAATAAGTTCTTTTAACTCTATTTTCATTTCTGATTTTAGTAGTAATTATTTCTCTGTGATATTTTAGTTTGATTCTCTGCAATAAGTTCCTACTACTTTATTCTTCTTAAGATATAGTTCTTCCCTTTGTTTATTTTATTTATTAAATTAATTATTGTAAATTAGTTTCTTGCAATAGTCTAAAAATAGCAACGTGGAAGAAAATGGGTGGAGTTAGACGAAATTTTGAATTCTCGCTCATTTTCTTCCATATATCACCCCTATGGTGTCCTGGATAGAAAATTTGCCCCCATTTTCTTATTTTCAACTATTATTTATATGCCATTTATATATTTTTCAAGTACAATAGTATATTATAAGTATATTATTCTATTTTATTCTTTTACATGAATTTAATTTTTTTTATCATAATATATTTGAATTTGCTCTAAAGTAATCCTAGAGGGGGTGAATAGAATTTCCCAATTAATTTACCCATTTTTTAATTTTATATTGTCGTTGATTTTAATCCCCTTTTTAACTTAGCCCAAGTGTGTGTGTGTGCTCTAATGCGTTTACTCAAGTATTATATCAAACATGTGCTCTGCAAGAGTAGTAGAGAACATTCAAGTAAAGAGACAAGCAATCACACATATAAACCACAACAAGAGATTTATAGTGGTTTGGAACTCGAACCTACGTTCACTCTTTTAAAGCTCATTATTGAGCTTGGGTATATTTCATTTAAGTACTATTACAACCTGGGTCAATATACAAACCTAACTACTTGCTCACATACAAGCTAAACAATAACACTTGGTGTCTCTGATGAGTGTGTATTACTTTCGATGTCTCCGGTGGAAGCAAAGTAAGAATAATAATGAATATGAATACAAAATCAAACAAATATTACCACAAGTTAGTTGATGTTGCTAGTTGCACAAAGTGGGGTGCTACTTGTTGAACTAGTTTACTTTAGCTACCCACAAGCTCTAAGTACTTGGCTCTAGTGTTCCTTGAGCTCAGTCAAATGTGAATTTTTTTTAGGGAAAGAACTCACCACAACTTATTCTCAATAGTAGTAGAGTAGTATTCAAGAGGAGAGAAAGAGAGAGAGAATCTAGTGAAGTGCGTTAGCTACTTAAGTTCAAAACCAATGGGCAATGGTGTTTTTCACAGTGGAGGATACTCTCAATATAGTAAACTTTTAAGCTCTCTCTAAAGCAGCTTGGAGTGTTAGAGATGTTAACCCTAAAAGAAAAGGTTGTCTTTTATAGGGTTGAGAAGCACCCATGGCCTTTTGATTGGAATATTTTATAAAGGGCAACATTTTGGAGCCTTGGATTTGAAAAACGGAGTTCAAATTTTGAAAAACTTTTTCTTGAAATTCATGTTTTAAAATTGTTCCAAAATTATCCTCATAACTGATTGCTTGATTCGCAATCGATTACAACTCGTAATCGATTATGGTTTTCGTAATTGATTATGGGTCTTACTCAGACTCGCAATCGATTACTTGATCCCAAATCGATTTGAAATATGAGAGATTTAGTCCAAATCAATATTGCAATCGATTACGGCCTACAAGTTTTAGCTTTAGGAGTCTCAAACTATGCCCACATTTCACTTGCAATTGACTGCGTGATCCGCAACTGATTACGCCGAAATTGATTGCTTGATCCACAATTGATTACGACTCCCATAATTTCACTACATGCTTTTAGGCACTGTGGGAGGGTCTGTCATTGGGTCTTTTGGCTTTGGCTTTTGTAAGAGACCTACCACCATGTCTAGATTGATTTTAAGGTATTAAATGACATGTTATGCATACTTTATACATTTTTTACTGTGGCAAATCCGGAGTAGTTTCCGGTCTCCTCTTCGGGTTTTTGGTCATTTTTATCTTTTTGTCTTAAACTTACGCGAGCATAGAACACTTACAAAACACATACCACTACCCATTTGACCATGGGATTGACATACATCAATAATATGAAATAGACTATTATATTTATTCACATTCAAGATTTTATACGTCACCTTCAGATATCTCGTATCAGTATCAGACATGTGTCCCTATCCCTATGACATAGGTCACATCTCAAGAGAATCTCATTATCCTCTAACCAAAATTGGTGTGATTAATTTGGATCACCACAGACCGACGTGTGATATGTATAAGGTTCGAAGTGTCAAAAAGGTGTTCATTTGAAAAAGTTGATGTTCAAAAAGAGGCAACAACCAAAGTTTGGTAGAATTGTCTGATACTCCTTTTTGGATTCCTCCTAATTAGGGGTTCTTTAAAGTCAACTTTGATAGCTCTTTTTTGTGAAAGTGAAAGAAATGCAGGTTCGGGTATTGTTATTAGAGATGAGAATGGTCACTTTTTGTTTGCCTATGCAGAGCTGGGTACTTCTAGTCAGTGGATGTTGCAAAGAGTGTGGCGGTTCGGTTAGGCCTTTCAAAAGCCTTTGAGTTCGGTCTTAAGAAGATAGTTCTCGAGGGGACTGTAAGGAGGAAATCACCTTCTTTGGCAATGATATTTGTTTCTTCCCTTGGTCTGTCAAGGGTTTTGTTATGGATGGTAAACTTTTAGCTGCAAAGTTTGATATTGTTAGGTTTTCTTGGGTGCCTAGGTAGTTCAATAGGTCTGCCGATGTTGTGGTTACCCATGACCTTTCGTTGGAGACCTTGAACCATGGATCCTCTTCCCTTCCCCACTGTTTGGTTAGAGGATTCTCTGGCTGCTGATGTTGCTTTGGCTATGGGTTTTGTCCCGCCTTAACATATGTTAAGTTTTCTAATAATAATAATAAATAAAAGAGACACCAAATTTAAAAATAAATCTATGTCTGTCTGTAGTGCACATCACACGTGGTCACAAAAATTTTGCTCTCTTTCATTAACTAGCTTCAAAAAGAATTTTTGATTATTTAGCCAAACACTAACACTAGAAAGAATGACCACAATTAATGTGTATGGCAAGTGTGGTGTTCACTTAGACTGACTTATGATGTGTTTTGAATGCGGTGTCTCTTTTTCAGCACCTGTTTTTGAACTGAACGTTTCCTTCTTTTTTTATATATAGCAGTTTTAACCTCATGCACACCACATGTCAGCCCTTGGTATGGTCACAGAACATTTGTTCCCATGTTTATAACCTCACAAGACACATAATTTATATTAAGCAACTGCATTTACACCACACATCTCTTACTTGTCACCTTTTTATGTTGCATTACCCACTAGTAAATGGGTAATTTAGGGTTTTAGAGGGCTCATAAGCTTTGCAGAGGCTATGACAAACATCAATCAACCATCAACCATACGTGAAGAACTTCAATAGATGGTTCTTTGATGATGTTAAGATGTGCAATTAGAAGATTCTCTATATGCGAGGGATTAATCAAGAGTAAGGAAAATTATTTAAGCAATAATATAGATACCTGGGTGTCTCTTATTAATAACTAATGACTGATCTTGAGATTTGTAATAAAGTAATAGAATAGTAATATGTTTCTCCTAAAAAACATAGGCTCAGTTTGAAGAAAGTATAGAATTATTATGAAGTATAAAGGAAACAATATGAAAAATGTGATGTTATTTTAGTGGAATTGTTGGATTATCAAGAAAAAAAAAAAAGCAAACATTGAAACATGGATCTTTTTTTCTTGACTTGTATGCATTATGAGAAAAACAAAAAACAAAAAGGAAACAAACGTTTGAAAATATCAAGTTTAAAGATAATTGGTCATTTAAAGTTATTTTCGAAACTTCTAATCTTGAGGCTTTAACTTTTGAACATCCAAATAGGCATTGAAAAAAATATATCTTTAAAAAAAAATTCCAAGCACTCTAATTTCTTAGTAACCTTGGAGTTGACTCAGGGGCCCTTGTTCTCACACCAGTCACATAATAATAGGTGTATCTATTTAATATTTTTGGTAGGATCATGGTGCAGGACCTAAATTCCACAGAAGATTAGGTGCAAATGAATTTCATGCAAACGGTGTCAGGGTGTGGAGACATCAGCGTCGAAAAGTGAAATGCACCCCCCCCCAAAAAAAAAGTGTGTTGGGTTTATATTCTATGTATACACTATTATGTGAACAAGTATTATTTATTTCATATAAATAAAATATAAAAAATGATATAAAAAAAACCACTTACTTGCATGGATGATTTGACAATAAATCATACCCGAAATTGATCAAGGCTAGTGTTTGACACTATGTCCTTAAGATAGATTTCGCCCCTCACATAGGTGCTTATGAATTCTTTGGGCGTCTGCCTCCCAGGATACAATGATCTATACGCACAGAAGAAGCACTGCAATCTATGTGTCTGGCGAATCAAACTTGTGTTGTACTCTTTCTCTTAGAACACAAACACGCTATCATGTTCTCTATATGCCTAATTCGGACACCCACTATGATGCCTAAGGAACACTACGAAATTGAGTTTGGATTTGAATAATTGAAAAATCAAGTTTAAAATAAAGGGAGGGACGCTTATTTATAGACTTTTTCATGTCTATTCGGAATAGGCATAGGAACACAACTCTTAGTATTCGAACAGACACGAATGAAAAAAGTTGTAATTTAGTAGCCACCTACATGTCCGTTTGGAATGGACATGTGTCAAAAGGGATAATTTAATAGGCACTTACATGTCTATTCAGAACAGACATATGTCAATAGGTGTGATTTAATAGCCACATGTGTGTCTATTCGATTATAACAGTCACCAAGGGTATAACTATAAAATCCGTATGAATGGACACACCTTTTCACCAGTATTACCAGTGTTCAAGTAGGCATTTTTAGAGACAATTTCTCATTTATCCATTAACGGTTCAGAGCCTCCAACTATACAATGTTGTTCTCCTCATTGAGGTGAAGATTGACCCATGTGGACCAACTTCAAACAACTTGTGGGTCTCACTTTTATTTTGGCTCAAACATGCTCATCCAGTTAGATTTTCAATATGAAAACAGTAAAAATTTGGGTGTTTCAAAGACTGTTTTCCAACAAAGTGTAAATCACTTTTCAGTGCTAATGCATCAGCCCCTGGTGCCGTTTGCACCTGTTTGGACTAAATTCATTTTACACCTTATCTCAGCTCCCCGGATTCTGCTGGGGGTTTGCCACTGAGACCTCTCTCCCGGAAAAACAATGTTGCAACTACCCATGCTAGGGGCATTGGCCAACAGTGGTTATCAAACCGACTTGAATGTTGGTAAAAGATTAGTCGAATAGCACAGCTAGGTTCAACCAGTTGGGTTGGGCTAGTATATATAACTATGCTACCTACAAATACCATACAATGCATCCCCAAATTTATAAAGGTAAAAAATCAGCTCAAACAAGGTTTCCACAAGCATGCGTAAGCATCTTGCTTGAGCTGTCACGTAGGGAGAAAAAAAGAAGAAGGTGAAAACTCAAACCATACCTTAGGTTTGGTTTCTTTCTTCTTTTTTTTTTTTTTTTTTTGCTCTATGTAGCAGCTCAAGCAAGATTGCTTGCAGAAACCTTGCTTGAGCTGATCTTTTCCCCTTTATAAAATAATAATAAACCTAACGTTCTAGTACAGTGTGATACAGTTACCATAATCACATACCATCCTCACATTTATTTTAGCACGCCGTAACGAAGTTCTAACACGATATGAAATAAGAACCCTAACAAATCCAAGGTAATAATTTAAGATTGCTAATTAATACAATGGAATAGGTCACTTTCTTTACTAGCTCATATTCATAAAAATATATATATGAATTTGGTAACAAGTTTAAATTGGACAGGGTTGATTTATGGTAATTGTCTAATGAAAAGGGCATCATAGGTTCCTTTCCAAAAAGATTCTACATCACCCCTAAGATTCTTTGCCAGATCAGATCCCATGACCATTGCTTGTGCTATATGACTCAAAGATTAGCCCTGAGCGTTCACCTCCAGACAAGTCCTCTCATTTGGCAAAGTGGCTTTCAGTGGTGGAGGCAAAGGTGACTATTAGAATGAATGATATAGGGCTGATATCCTCTATGCCACCCCCCTTGTGAGCCATTCAATGATGATGTGACATGGGCTGAAATTGTCTATGCCACCCCCCTATGGGACACTGGGGGGGAATCAATTCACTTTTTGGAGGTTTTTGATTCTCCCTCTTGAGTGTCCCATCAGGGGGTGTGGCGCAGAGGATTTCAAACCCTCAAAAACTGAGTTGATCCCCCCTTGTGTAGCCATTGAGTGGCTTACAAGGGGGGTGGCGTAGAGGATTTCAGGCCTGATAAAGGTTGAGGAAACTTGGCCAAAAAATTAAAGGCTTGTCATAGTGTGCATCCTACTACAATTGGGAGTGGATCGTCTGTTGTTGAATTAGCAGAAAGTTCCTGTAGATTTAACCACACGGCGACACCTATCCGATTTTTTTGATTTTGATAAATCATTCCTGATTTTGTCCATCCTTTATCTTACAAATACGTAACAGTGTTACGGTGTGAATAAACTCAGCAGGAAGTTCCTGCTGATTCACCAGCAGATGATCCTTTCCCGTAACAACTAAATGGTTGTGTGACATCACTACATCAGGCAAAGTGACCACAATTGATTATCCTCTTTTATAATGTCAGCCTTCCCAATCCAATGGCTTGCGCTAACTTTAATTAATTTAAGCAAAAAGTATTATAAGTGCAGGCTTTCTTCAGTAGGAAACCCCACTTCCAAGTTATATCCATGATTCAAGATTTTGCTAAAATTTAATAAAATTTTGTCATTGTTTTTAAACTTTTAAGTGGTGGCAAAACAAATGTCAAGGGAAATACAAAAGATAAAATTTTATCAAAATCTAATATCAAAAGTTTGTCCATAATTAATTCTGTAAAATTTTGGACAATTTCATTGATGTTGATAACATGTGATGGTTTTTTTTTATTTTTTTGATTCACATTGGGAACTTTTAATCTAATTTAAAATCACTCCAAATCCATCCTTTTGCTACATTGGTATTATTGTTCATTCTAAAGCCAAAATTTAGAACTCAACTTTAATAATTTGTGGTAAATGTATATATATTTAAAAAGTTATTTAAACAAAAATATATGTATATATATATGTACACACACTCACAAAATCAGTGATATGTGTTGAATAAACTACTTTGTATCTTTGCAATATAAAAATTTGTTTACAAGATGACTAATTTAGAATGAAATATAAGGCAAAATAGTCATGCAATTTGAAGTGTTTTGTTGCTATTTATTTATCAAGAAACGAAGAAGAAAAAAGGAATGTGGATAATCATATATGCATTCTTAGAGATGGAAAATGTTAATAATTGCAATTTCCTTGCATCCACCAATTCAAATAATTGTTAAAATTGGGAAGGACGGCTACTGGCACCACGTGCATGAGAGCATAACTTGACATCATAACATGATAATTTACACTCAGCATTATAACTTTGTGGAGAAATAGTGCTATATTATTTGCTTCCATGGCAAGAGTTTTTTGTGGTATGTATTTGCATTCTTTGGCTCATAACATATATATACTTTAATGTATGTATAATTGTTTTTTGGTTTTTTGTTTTAGCATTTTTTAGCATAGAGTGTGTAACCAAGCTTATTTCAACACTCTTAAGTTCATTGAATATTACCAAAAAAAAAAAAAAACATTGAAATTCTTTACTTTTTATAATATTTTCCTAATTTTAACATATATATATATATATATATCCAATGAAATTTTCTCCGTCTATTACAAGTTAAAGCATGGAAAAAGAAGGAAATTGTACTTTTTTCCCACCTTCATGCTGTCTAATGCATGGGGATACCAAATGGGAAAACTTGGTAAAACCACATGGGGTGTTGAACCATTCCCTTCTTGTTGTCTGATGCATGGGGATACCTGATGGGAAAACTTGGTAAAACTACTTAGGGTGTTGAACATTTCCCATGTTTTCCCATTTCTTCATTTATTTGCTCATTCACTTATTCCCACAAAAAAAACGGTAAGATAAAGAGGGGAAGGGAAGGAAATGAACAGTGATTTTTCTTTTCTTTTCCTTTCTCTCCTTTTCTTTTGATGGTTTTACTTTTTCGTCATTTTCCCATGGTTTACCTTGTAATAGACAAGGCCTAAGGCAAAACATCATCGAAATCAAAATTTTATTCCTTACTCATACCTTGAGGAAATACATTTTAGGACTTGCTTGGTTGTTGGGAAATGCTGTCTTCATTAAGGATAAGATGAGCCAACAAGAAAGGGAACAAAGAAAACCTAGACCAGAAAAATGATCTTTGACACCTACCTTTAACTGAATTTATATATATTCTAGCGTATATTTGGAGTCACATTTCTCTTATACAACACTGCACACAATGAATATCATTGCAAGCCCACTTAAGTAGGAAAAAGTATCAAAAGGCAAATTGAGCTGCACAAATTGTGTCCACTCCTTATGAACACATTTAGGTTTGCTATGTAAGAAAATGAACTACTAAAATCCACATAATCTTTAATATAATATAAGGATAAAAAAATAAACAAATAAGATTGAAGATGTCAGCACCCAAATTTTGACTTAGGTCATGTGATAGCATAAGGACAGCATGACAACATTTAGGCATCAAGACTCTAAACACCCTTGGCTTAGGAAGAGCAAACCTGGACTCTAGGAGGTTAGACATTCCCAAGAAAGTCTTTTCCAGATGTTCCAGTCACAAATGAATCAGTCAAAGAACCTTATTACAGTCCAAAAAACACAATTTCAGGACAAACCCTAATTTCACTTAAAAGCACCATTGGGACTTTGAAGGTCCACATTTTAGAACCCCATTCAAGTCATAAGTAAGTTTTACACCTCCTGTAAGCCTTTCTCCAGTAAAGCATCATAGTTGAAAAAATTACCATTTTACCATTATGCCTTCAAAAGCTCAATACTCACTATTTGTCATCCAGATCACTAAATTTCTCAGCCTACATAAGCCTTCTAGTCATGGAGCATCACAGGCAAAGAATTCATATTTTCACCTTTTTCGACCCTGGGATGAAAATTACCATTTTACTCTTTTTACTCATAAAATGACCCATGGACTCTCAAAGGACCTCTGGAGCCTCTCCTGTGGTCCAAATGGTGTAATTTTAGAACCCATACACCCCTGAGTCTCTCTTCTTTAAAGGACCCATCACAGGCC
>JAOXJP010228947.1:0-11029 GCA_025762735.1 Platanus orientalis | reverse complement strand
GAACTAAAATATTTTATTATAAATGTCAAACAAATAAAATAACATAAAAAGTATCTATGATGGCTTTGTCAAGACACTTATTCTAACAGTATTGCCCAATGCGTCAGGTAAAAACAATGATAATAGTCACTAGCCCCGAAAGCTCAAAGTAAAGCATGGTGTCAAACCTATTAAAGGCAAATCGGCATTGTTACCAAAGTCAGTGACTCAGGATTATGTCCTCTCACTTACACATCTATCAGGGGAATGGATTGATCCTTACCGGACATTTTCCATTTTCCTCCCTGAGAGTCTTGTTAGGACTTCAAATCATCCTGATCCAGTGTTAGAAAGAGAGCTTAAAGACCCTGACTGCTTATTGCCACATATGGAATTGGCCTCCCAGTTACTCCAAAATTTTGATTTTGACCAACAAGGGCAATGGAAAAACTCCTATAAAGGCAAAGAGGTCCTGACTCAACAATTTGAGCGTCTAGTCCTGCATTCCAAAAACAAAGATGACACTAGAGGGTTGGGAAAAAAACCCATAAAGTTGAGAGTGTCCTCACATGCGATAATAGCCTACGGAATTAACTTATTTGAAGATGCTCCCTTTGAATGTTTGTTTGTAGAAGCACAACACCTACCTTCTAAAGATTTTGTTATGGGTTTAGTGATGCCGGCTCCTCTGGAGCTTGAGGATGGAGGCCAAGCAATGGTAGATGAACTGATCGAGATAAATCTGGGAACAGAGGACGACTTTCACCATACTTTCATTAGTGCATGTCTCTCACCAGAAAAGCAAACATAATACTTAGAGTTTTTGAAGCAAAATTGGAACATATTTTCCTGGAGTTATTCTGAGATACCTGGATTAGATCCTAACGTGGTGGTCCACCGACTTGCTATCAATCCAGCCCAGCAACCCGTTAAGCAACACCATCACAAAGCCAGGCATGACATCGCTGAGAAAATAGAAGAAGTGAAAAAACTGCTTAAGGACAAATTTATCCGTGAAGTTAGATATCCAAAATGGCTAGCAAATATTATATCAGTGCAGAAAAAAATAGTCAAATCAGGGTATGCATCAACTATAGGGATCTTAATAGCACATGTCCAAAGGATGACTTCCCTCTACCACTCACAGAATTGTTGGTAGATGCCACCATGGGGTATGGAGCTCTCTCATTCATGGATGGTTATTTAGGATACAACCAAATCCAAATGGCTCTAGGAGACAAAGAGGCCACCGCTTTCCGCACCCCGATTGAAATATTTTGTTATCGGGTCATGCCTTTTGGCTTGAAAAATGTTACTGCCACCTACCAGAGGGCAATTACATATATATTTGAAAACTTGTTGCATGATGCAGTCAAATGCTATGTTGATGATTTGATTGTGAAAACCAAGCTCAGACAACAACACCTTGATGATCTAGATCAGGTGTTCTAGTGACTTCGCCAATACAACCTAAAGATGAACCCCCTTAAATGTGCGTTTGGCGTTTCATCCAGGCGGTTCCTTGGATTCATTGTCCAACATAGGGGAATTGAAATAGATCCCAAAAAGATCAAAGCTATAGTTGAGATGCCGACCCCCCGAAATATCTTTTAAGCTAAGAGATTACAGGGGAGACTCGCATATATTCGGAGGTTCATTTTAAATCTTTATAGACGATATCAGCCTTTTTCGCGCTTAATGAAGAAGGGAATTACTTTTGTATGGGACCAAGCATGCCAAAATGTTTTCAACAATATCAAGCAATATCTGTTGAACCCTCCAATACTTATGAGTCTAACCCCCGGTAAGCCATTGGTTCTATATGTGGCGGCCATGAACTCATCCCTTGGGGTGTTGCTAGCTCAACACAATGAGGAAAGCAAAGAACATGCACTATACTACCTCAGTAGGACCATGGTTGGTGCGGAGATAAATTACTCTCCTATTTAAAAGATTTTCTTCACACTGGTTTTTGATTTACAAAAGCTGCGACACTATCTTCTCACTATGACGGTACACCTTATCTCAAGGGCTGACCCTTTAAAATACATCATGAGCCGTCCTTCCGTGCAAGTAGGGGTGTGCATGGGCCAGGCCAAGGTAAGCCCAAGGCTCAGCCCACCATAGTAATTTTGGACTTGGGCCTAAATTTTTTTGGAAACTTTAAGCCCAAGCCCAGCCCTAGTTATTTTATCAGACTTCGGGCCGGGCTTGGGCCAGCCCACAGCCCATTAATTAAAAAAAAACAATCTTTGATGTCTCTTTTTTGACACCTACTTTTTCATCTCAACTCTTTTGCGGACTTTTTTAATCCTCAACACACTCGTGTCAACTTATAATTTACCATCTACACTAAAGATACTTTTTTATCATAGAACATTTTCTTCACACACATACACATATACATACATGAATATATGTATTCTTATCTATATATGAATAAATGTATGTGTATATAAATGTATTATACATGTATACACACACACACACACACACATATATATATATATATATATATATATACATATATTTGTTTTAATTATATAATTCGGGCTTCAGGCCGGGCCTCAGGTTGGGCCGAGGTAAGCCCAAGCCCAGCCTTAATAAAGTTCGGGCCTTCAACTTAGGCCTGAGCCCTCATCAGGCCTAACTTGGGCCGAGCCTTTTAGGCCAAATTTTGGGTTGGGTTTGGCCGGGCTCGGGCCATGCTCAGCCTTATGTGCAAGGGCATATCGCTAAGTGGACTGTCCTTCTCTCTGAGTTTGATATCCATTATGTTACACAACATGCAATTAAAGGGCAAGCGCTAGCAGACTTCCTAGAAGTGCACCCGGTACCTAACAACTCGCCCCTTTAGATGGAGTTACTCAATGAGAAAATCATACAAATACAAATAAAGAAAGACTACAAAATGTTCTTTGATAGAGCCTCCTGGGGACCTTCTGTCGCCCCAGGGGACAATAAGGACAAATCATCAGGGATTGGTATAGTCTTCGTCACCCCAGACAATGGCATCATCATGCACTTCCTAACGCTGACAGAGGGGCGGTCAAATAATGAAATGGAGTATGAAGTGCTCATTGTAGGGCTAGAGATTGCCCTAGAAATTCCCATAGACGACCTCATAGTCTATAGTGATTTGGAGCTTATCATTCGACAAATGAATGGTCTTTACCATATCAAGAAGCCGAGCCTAACACCCTACTTCCAAAGAGCTAAAGATTTGGCTAAGTTGTTTAGATGACTGCAAATAAAACACATTAGAAGGGACTACAACGGGCAAGCTAATGCACTCGCCAGTCTAGCAGCATCCCTCACACATCCACAAGACAATTATTTGATCATTAATATAGGAGAACGAAGGTTCGTCTCCCCATTAGTCATAGATGAAGATAACTCCCTCGTCTACAATCCCAATCAACAAGAAGTTGATTTACAAGACATGGGTAGTAAACCAACCTCGAAAGTGGAAGACTAGCACGAACCTCTAATTCAACATCTCATGGATAAGAGAGAGTCATCCAACCCAGTTAAGTGCACTGAATTAAGGCAATGCACCCCACAGTTCACATTACAAGGCAACCAGTTGTATAGGTGATCACTTGACAGCATAGTGTTGCATTGCCGATCAATTGAGGAAGCTAGCACTGTGAGAACAAAGTGCATGCTGGTGTCTACGGTGGGCATCAGAGTAGACCTAAGCTTTAGTATCAGCTTAAAAGACTCGGCTACTATTGGCCAATGATGGTGACCGATTGTATTGAATATACTAAGAGATGTCGTATTTGCCAACTGTATAGTGATTATGGACATGTGCCCATCGAACCATTACATACAACCTCTTGTTCTTTGTCATTCTTAAAATGAGGAATGGATATAGTGGGTCCAATTACTCCGACCTCTGCAAAAGGACACTGACACATTTTGGCCGCAACAAATTACTTCTCCAAGTGGGTAGAAGATATTGCCCTAAGAGAAATCAAGGCTTCTGATATTGTCTGGTTTGTCAAAGTCCACCTCATATATAGGTTCAAAGTCCCAGATCATATAATCACTGATAACAGGCAACCATTTGTGAGTTCACCTCTATACCGACTCCTGGAAAAGTACAACATCAACCTGGAGCATAAGCCAATGGATTAGCAAAAGCATTCAACAAAACACTCTGTAAGATCATTAAAAAAATGGTGGCTAGGCACAAAAAAGATTGGCATGAGCAGCTACTAGAAGCACTCTGGGCATACCGTACTACTTTTCACACACCTACACAAGCTACCTCGTATTCCTTTATGTTTGGGGCAAAGGCAGTCTTGCCAGTTGAAATCCAAGTGCCATCATTAAGGGTTGTAATTCAAGATAGCTTGACAGATGAGGAGTCCGCTAAGATCCGTCTTTTAGAACTGGAAGTACTTGATGAATCCAGACTTGCCACACAACAGAATTTGGAATTATACCAAGCCCGTATGGCACGCGCTTACAACAAGAAAGTTAAGTTTCGTTCTTTCACTAAGGGCGAGCTTGTCCTTCTTACACGGTCACCATTTGATCCCATAAAGAGAAATGAAGGAAAATTTGCCTCTAAATGGGACGGTCCGTATGTTATTGAAAAGGCCTATCCTAATGGTGCGTATCTGCTTCATGATGTGGAAGGTAACCAGATCCTCTCCATCACAAATGTCAGGTTCTTGAAAAAATATTACCCCTAGGTCAGCTCCTAATAAGTGGTAAGGAACTACGTCAGTTTGATCTTGTCATACATAGGTATGTAGGCAGTCCAGGTCCCCACCTACCCTGGATGCAACCACACCAAAAAAACAATTTCCCACTGATTCCATGAAAAACCAATAATGGTCATGGGATACAAAAGTTAGGTGACCCTAGTCTTAGGTTAAGGGATCCTAAGGGCAAAAAAGGGACACATTTAACAACGTGTGATGGAAAGGGCGTGACGAAAATCTACACGGGCACCACGAGTAAAATAATCCATTCATGGCAAGATCAAATTTTTGCTAATCACATTGAAAACCAGTAATGGCAATGTGATGCAACAATTAAGCGAGCCCCAATCCTAATGGGCAACCATTAGGGGCAAAAAAGGGACAAAACAACCAAAATCCCATAATTGAACTACAACCGGGCTTAATCCTATTTCAAGGTACGTAGGTAGCCTGCCATAACAAGACAAGCACAACCCCATCATCACCCATCCCATATCCTCTCTCTGAGAACCATGTCATTTCGTTTTATAACTACATGATATACATCTCAAAGAGGGGAAGAGATAATATAAAATCTTGGAAGGCATTAATTTTAAAGGCATAAATTTTAGACAGAAATTAAAATTTGTATTAATATAAGATGCCACTACAAGGATGTTGTTACAACAAAGGGCACTCTGCCCTATTTCCCTACACTACTCTCAGTCTCTTGTGGGGTCATGGCTGTTGAAGCCTAGGAGTTTAGCATGCAACGAAAGCAACACCTCGGCATTCACCTCTAGGGCATCGTTCACCACATCGACATTTGACTGCACTGCGTTCAGGTTATAAATAGCCTCCCTAGAGATGCCATTACATCGGTCAATCTCTCAGCTCATTAGTTTGCTTCTACAACGGTCCACCATATAAATGGTTTGACGAATAGAGTTTCCTACATGATCGATGAACCTCTTGCGAGTTTCTAGATGATTCATAACTTTGTTAACGCGTTCCTTTAATGCCTTCATCTATGCCATTAATTCATCAGCATCCCTCACTAGTGGTCCAATCTCGTCTAGTACTCGGGTCTGTTGGGAGGTTGGGTCAGCCATTTTGATCTCCTCCTCCTAGAAGCACATGCGAACATCATGCTCCAGCCCTTTTAAAACCTTGATGTCCTTTGCCTCGCAGAGTCCAAACAGAACATCAAGAAGGCATATAACTGTGCCCCTAAACTCGAAATTGTATACACAAATTTCTATATGGTCCAGTAAGTCCAAGATTTCCTACCGAACAAATGAAACATCCGCCTCCTCAACGGATAAGCTGATTAAACACCTAATCAGCACATCACGTTCGTGGCGAGCCTCAGCAACTCTTGTCTCCACCTCTCCAGCTACGAGTATCCTTATTATGTCTATAAAAGAAATCGGTAACGTCAAGGCATGAGAACAAAAACTAAGCATAAAATGAACAAATGGATTAAAGAGTACCACGATCAAATAAAGGCTTGGCACCCTCCCCCTTGGTCGAGGAAGACTTATCTCGCTTCACTCGGGATCCAGATGGTCCTCCAACTTCAGGAATGCTGGAAAATTTTTTCTTGGGAGCCATGTCTATGATATAAAGGGAAAGTATTCATAAAGGTCGATGGAATGAAAGGGGTAGTATAAGCAATCCTCTTATTTATAAACATGAACGGTCGCGATCTTTCAGAAATGAGTGTCTCGAAAAGAGAATGGAATGATGGATTCATCCCATCGCAATGATTTAAACTCAACATCACTTAAGCAGCCTTTACAAAAATGACAGTCCGACATCATTAATGGTAGGACCACACTAATGCTGCTTTAGGGACATATGCATATTGTCACGACATTTGCCAAAAAAAGGCACGACACTTGGAAAGGTGTACATGATCGTGGCTTTCAATCTTTGATTCTTATAAAGTCAGCCATATTTGGCTCTCATGACGCCAAGGGACAATTACACTTGACCTTTAAAATTGACCCCTTTTGACTCTCATAAAGTCACACAACATATGACTCTTATAACGTTTATCATATCTGACTTTTATAAAGTCAAATAACACATGACTCTCATAATGTCAACCATATTTGACTCTCATAATGTCAACCATGCTCGACTCACATAATGTCAACCATATTTGATTCTCATAATGTCAACCATATTTGACTCTCATAATGTCAACCATATTTGACTCTCATAATGTCAACCATAGTTGACTCTCATAATGTCAACCATATTGGACTCTCATAATGTCAACCATATTCTACTCTTACAATATCACCTATACTCGACTCTCATAATGTCAACCATTTGTGGCCTTCTCGACCCCAAACACCAATTTATTTCGACCCTTATAATGTCGATTACTTTTAACCCTTATATGGTTGATCACATTTGCCCCTTATAAAGTCAATAATGCTTGACTCTCACAATGTTGGGTAAAGAGATAAGAGGAAAGAAAATAACAAGGAAAAGACAAGACAATGAAAGATAAAGTTCTTTCATAAATAAAAGTTTTGTTTACATCTTCCCCCAACATATCACTTTGAGAAGGCAGAAAGGAGACATTTACATAAATCTTCTTCTTCAGTCAAGGAATATCAAATTTGATCACCTCGCCTGATGAGCTCTTCACGAAGACAATCTATGTTAGAAGAAAATGTAGAGATTTTAGATTTAAGAGCACTCCCCTCTGTTGTTCTCACTTCCCGGGTGGCTTTGAGAGCCTCAATCCAAGTTTGCACCCTTATCAATTCCTCTTGGGCACTGGTCAAAGCATTGTCAATACTAGCCACCGAATTGCAGACTTGGTCTAGCTCTCCATTAGGGTCTTCCTCTCAACCTCTGCCACATCTAAATTAGCCTAGGCCTCAGCGTTGCTCCTGATACTTGCAAGTTCCGTTGCTAGCATCGATTGTCTCATCAAGGATGTAAAATACATCTCCATCCCTCATCAAAATCCATCATTACGAATGTGGGTCTTCACATCTTCGGTAAGGGCAACCAGTACTTCATCTCATGTATTTGAGAGGTTTAGTGATGAGGATGTTAAGGATCCCATCAGCTCAAGCATCTCCTAGCGAATCACCCACGTTGAGGCAATCTTGGACACGCGTCGGATGGCACTTGTAGTACTCACAATCTCATCTACATAAATAAAAGAGAGAATTAGCAGCTAATCATGAAGATGGTCACACAACGAAGACAGAAGCTTACCATGATTCATGGGAGGTATTTCTATAAGGTCTTGTCTCACAGGAAACTCTTCTTCAAAAACTGAATCAATTACAAAAGAAAAGTTTAGCATGTTAAAAGGTGGAAAAAAAGGAAAACATGTACGCATACCTCCTGTAGGTACTATGTCATCCTGGGTGGTTCTTCATTTGCTATCATTTTCTGAGGAGGATCCATGTCAACCGTGATTTCTTCTCGAATGAAATCCTCTTCCTGAGCTACCCCTAAAACCTGCTCCTCATGGACCTCAATGCCAACCCTTTCAACAGGTGAAGTGGTAGGTGCATCATCTATAGGGACAGCCATAGACTCATCAGATGCTGCCAGGATCTACAATTCTAACATAGTTTCACCCACAGGGCCAGAAGGATCACCCGTTACAGGAACCTCTTCGTCAGTAACTCTAACAGCCTCATCATTTACTTCTGATTCATCATGACCCTCCCAAAGTTCACTCGACTTGTCTTCTCTAGAACCCTCAGACCATCCCTGATCATCTTTCTTAGAATCTTCATAGTCCACTAATTCTACCATCTCAGTCATGACCACATCTCATAGATTGTCAAGAGGAATTTGAAGACCCACAAATCCTTCAGAATCTTGCAGAGAATTCATATTAGCTCCTTTAAAGTTCATACCTAGTACTGACTTGACCAGGTCTTGTTGTTCTTTAAGAGTAATAAGACGAGCCTTGTATTTCAGGTTGGACATCGAATCAGGCTCAGAGACATAATGATCCTCTACATTAGCCTCTTGAGGATGACTTTCACCAATGGTGGATGACGGCTCCTATTGCTCTACTGTGGGAACCTGTTGGCAAATAACTATGAGAATAAAGGAACTTGAAATAGTAAGGAGGGTTCCATAGCCCATGCTCGAAGAATGCCCGGGAAGACCCACTAGCCTCCCAAATACTTGAAGAAACTTTAGCCTCAACAGTACATATGGGTTTGTTGTCTTTAATTACACCTTTTCCCTTGAAAGGGACATAAGGTTCCTGCCTTGCTATTTCGCGAGAGGTAGATAAAACTTGCTAAATTTGAGCCATTGCTTCTTCCTCATTACTTGGCTCTTCATGAACAGGTTGGTCAGTGGCCAGAGAGCACTCGACCGCAAAATGAAACTCCTCATCTTCCCCTAAGCGTTTCTCCATGGTTTCGTGGGCAGATTCAGATGTTACAAAAGGAAGGCTTCTCCTTATGGTCGCTAACTCTTTTCTAATGTTCTCTATAAAGCCGGGAAGAGAGTCTCGAGTTAGTGAGAAAATATCCTAGCCAGCGGGAATGTATGCCTGGAGTTCCCCCACGATACTAGTTACCTTCTTGAAGACATAATCAATGAAATGACCCTTTAAGTCATATCCATTCATGATTATAACTAACTCATGCACAGTCGCTCCATGCTCCCACATGACCTCTAATTCCTTCTGAATTTCATTACAAACTCCTTACAATCGGCGATGGGAGGCATAATGCTGGATATTTGATAGTCATCTTGATTTTCTAGGGATCCGAGCTCCAGCAGGAGCAGTATCTTGACTTATAGGACCCTCCAAAGCAACCCCTCTTTCAGTAGGAATGCGAGAGGAATGACTAAGAGGTCGCACTAGGCCTTATTCTTACATCATAGGTAATATGTTAGCTAGTTGTATACGATCCTGAAGAGTCTCACCTCCCAATACAAATTCCTGAGTAGAAGGTATTCCACGACGTTCTACTCTTCTATCGGGTGTTGAAGCTCTTTGATGAGATAACCCCCAATATCCTCAAAATCATCTTCATGGATAGGGTGCGTTGTGGTTTCCTTCCACGGGACTTACTTCTTGCTCCTCTCTTCCTCTTTGGCTTGGGTGGTTGCAAATTTTATTATTCTTCTTCCTCTTCTCCTTCTTCATTGACCGAGGGAGATGGTGAAGTAAGCCTCGTATTTTCTTGACGGCCTCATGGCCGCTTGTGGGACCTTTTTGGTCATTGGATAGTCAATGTTTTCTAGGCCAGAGTCTTATTACGAGATTTATCAGCCATTATCACGATGCCCTAACTGTCATCAAAAATAATACGAGAATTATCCCAGTCCTCGTTATACCGTACAACAGAAAAGAATGAATTATACCACCATTTGGCATAACAATAATCAAATTGGAGGTTGTCTTATTCAGCCATTTCTTCGGGGATAGTTACCCGACTACCTATGCCAGATCTCACAAAGAATAGATATGCCTCATGGATCTGCTCTAAAATGTTGACTTTGCCTACTATTCTCATATGGGTGGGAAGGAAAACTAACCCTTGAAAGCAAGAAAATTGATGAAAAAATCTATGGGGATTGTAGGCCTCCACATAAAAATGATTGTCCCTCCTCTAAGCTAGTTCACTACTTCGGAGAGAACAGAAATACACCCAAGCCTCTCCTAATAATGACCCATCATCTATCAGGGTCTGATTACCAAATAGGTGATCCAGAATAAGGACTAGCTTTTGGGTAAAGAAAAATAATGCAGCAGGATGAAGCACCATTTCTGCTCTTTGATTCTTCAAGGTGTTAATGAACGTTATCTTACAAAGGTCTCTCTCTCCTCTTTGGTAAATGGAAGGGAAGTGCAATCCCAACCATGCACAAAAATATTGAAGGGGAAAATATACCAACTTTTCCCCGATTCGACCTTCTCTAAGGCCCGCTTCTATTATGTCTCACAAGCCACCATATAAACAGCAAAGACTAGGGACTACTAAATTCATGCAAATCCCGTCAACAAGGTTGGCTATAGCAATAAACACACCAAGGTG
This sequence comes from Platanus orientalis, assembly GCA_025762735.1. NCBI lineage: Eukaryota > Viridiplantae > Streptophyta > Magnoliopsida > Proteales > Platanaceae > Platanus > Platanus orientalis. The sequence goes on along the minus strand of JAOXJP010228947.1, from coordinate 303 downwards.
AATACGTTCACCCACACTACTTAGGAGGGCCCATCTGCTCAAAAAGGCTGCGTATACCGTGGCTATGAATGTAGGGCCATTAAGATCGATACTTCGTTGGATATTATCCTTGGTCCATGGTAAAGGTGTGCCTTTAGCTGACATACCTAAGGGTCCCTGGCAAATGTGGCTAAGACAGCTACCATATGAGACATTCATATCATTAAACTTAGAAAATATCTGAAACAGTCTCTGACATGTAGTGGATAGTGTCTCGAAGTGCTTGTTGAAGGGAATATACTCCTCAATCAATATCCCTTCAAA
>JAOXJP010228946.1:0-11029 GCA_025762735.1 Platanus orientalis | reverse complement strand
ATCACCTCATGGCTACAAATGCCTTGAGAAACTCAAATGAAATGATTACATTACAGGTGGCTGCCAAACATGCTATTTATCTTCTTAATTCAATGTATATCGACTAATCTTTAGCTGTTTAAACTCCTAGGATCCAAACAAATCCTCTCTCCCCTATTGGGAATGAGAAAATATATTCTCATGATCAGTTTTACAATCATCTCCGCCATAATGGATGGACCACTTGACACAAAAGATCTGCACTTCCACTCAACACAGATTTGATACACTTAATTTCTTCAGACGCAAACCACTCAAGAGGACACCAACACGGCTCCTACTCATCATCTACCCACGAAACACCATCTTCTTACTTAGGTGTCGTGTCGTATTTGAATAATATTTAGTATTCGATCAAGATTTTTCTTATCGGTTATTTGAATTATATTTAGTATTCGATCTAGATTCCCCCTCCCATCAGGGGGTGTCGCACTTGATGTCAGACCGGTTATAACGAGACAACTGGCAGTTCTTGACCTGATAAATTGGAAACAGTGTATGATTCGGGTCCAACTGCACTGGGAGCGTATCACCTGAGACAGTAAATACGGCGTGAAACAGGAGGGGTGGGGCCATACACTTTTTGGTGGGGTCACCACAACCTTTTACAGCATGATAATGCATGCCCAGTTGAAGATTCAATGCATCCACGTCCGACCCCATTACCCAAAAAAAATTTGATTCCTACCCACGTCTGTACCTCATTTTTACACATATGGGTGGAGGGTTGTCAACGAGGGGAGAGTATCGTCTGCGTCCCCCCCCTCCTCCCCCCTTGTGCGACGTTGGGAGCCGAGATAGAGGGGGGGTGTATCATTTCACTTTTGGGGGGTGATGTGATATCCCCAAAAAGTGAAATGATAACCCCCCTTGTGTCTCGGCCCTCGACATCGCACAAGGGGGGCGGCACAGAGGATATGAGGCAGTCAATGAGCCGAGCTACTTCGGATTGGGAGTCGTACCCTCTGTACCTCCGTAATGTGCACCATGGTGAGCCACATACACATAAAGAGGTGGGGCCCTGCAAAAAGTGTATGAGCCCACCCCGCTTTGTGTCTTAGTTACCTTGGCACATAAGATACGAGTCCCCTTGGTTGGCTCAAAGCTCAATGTATCAGTGTTTTGAATTCATTCGACACGGATAATTTCTTTGCTTTGGGGTATTTTGAGGTTTTGACTCACATTATAAAATAGGGTTTTCTTGGATTTTTATATAAGAGATGTTTGTGGGTTTTATCTAGTTGTAGAAATACAGTAGCTTGTGAGCTATGTTAAGACTTTTTTTTGTTGAAAGAAGCAAACATGTATTTGTGTAAAGAGTTTCTTTTAGGCTTTTCCTTACGGTTTCATCTTTAGGTTTGAAAGCTTGCCATTGTGCATTTTGTAATCTCTTTGATTTTTCGTTTTAGTGGAAGTTGTTGACCATCTTCACCCGTGGATGTAGACAATCTTGTTGAACCATGTCAAATATCATGTTGTGTGATTGTTCTTTGTCGTTTATTGTATTTTCATTTTGTTTCTTGTGCATCGCACATTTGAATCTGACCCGTGTTTTGTTTCACAGTGCTGTTCTATCACAACACTCAACTTGTTGAGCTGAGATTGAGCCTTGTTTCAAGCTCGTAGAGTTGAGCTTGAGCCTCTAATTGACCTCATTTAGCAAAATGAACCTTAGCCATACTGCACTACGTTCAGTTAAAGCTATCAATTATCCGCCTAAGCATCCAAATCCGATTTGTATTTGATCCACTTAAGGTGAATACAAATGCATCTATATCTAATTTGTTTAATTATTTGTTTCGTTTAACATATATTCATTTATAAATGAATTGAATATATATATCACATGAATGTTCTAAATTAATGTTATAGATAAAATGATCCACATTAAAAATAAAGAAACAAATATGTAGAATAACATATTTATACATTATTAGCCAGCTCCTCTTCTCTAGTTGAACTTCACCAATCTTCTTCCATCTTTATAGTTACTAGGTCCTTATTATCTTCCTAATCTTTATTGTAATCATCGTTATCTTCACCTCCATTCTAAAATTAGAGACATAGAAATCTCAACATCTTCTTCTTTAGTTAGGGAGTTTTATTCTCTTATTTGTTTATTGTTGTTACTAATGGTTCCATGCTCCACTTCTCTCTCTCACCCCATGTTTTTATGCTCAAAATATTTGTATCACCGCTCAAAATCTTAGTTTTCTAACATAAAGTGTAATAAGATAAATCCAGATTTGTAGCCAATATTCGGTTTAGTAAACAAATTTGAATACAAATCTTATTTTTAGATATCTATAGATATTCAAATTTGTATACAATATTCGATTAAGTAAACAAATACAAATATGGATATATCTATATCCACTTCGTATTCAATCTGTTTACAACCCTAGGTTCAACTTGTTAAAAGCTTAGCTCATTGACAGTCTTATAATATCATATTAATGAATATTAAATATCGTTATATATAATAAAGAAAGATACAACTTCAACCAACTACACCTTTAGTCTTTAAGAGCAAATTGATTCCTGAGCTATTACGCTTTAAGGTTTGGGCTTGAAGTAGTATGCTTGAGTTAATTTGCTGAGCTAAACTGAGCCTAAGCCAAAGTTGCCTGAATCTTATCGAGCCAAGCCTAAGCTTGGCATACCTCAAGCTAGTGACAAAAGTCTGAGCAGAGAACTGGGCAAAGCTAAACTAACTTGGCCAACAAGTCAAGTTGACTTGTGCTTTAACTAGCTCAGCTTGTGATTGGCTAAAAAAGATTGAGTCGAGTTTGGCTTGGACTCACTTTTTAAATTTTAAATAAGGCTCAAGCTTAGTTCTTGATGAGTTGAGCTCCAAACTAAGCCAAGCTGACTCATTGACAACCCTAATTAACAACGCAAGGGAATGATTGGTGTGCATAAATATCATTTACTTATGAGCAATTACCATATTAGGACTTTAGTTTGATTAAATTTGTTGTTTCAATTTAATTGTTTTGATTTCTCCCCCTTAGAGTTGCCATTATACATTTCAAATACGAAACAACTGTTTTGTGACCATGTGTTACATGTACCACAGACTAACATGCAATGAGTCATAAATTTGGTGCCTCTTTTTAGGCATTTACTTTTCTATTTGGACACTTCTTTTGATGTTTTTAACCCTCTGCACCCAATGTGTTAGTGTGTGGAGCGGTCACACATGATCACACCATTCACATCTGGTTATGCATATTTTATCTATTTTTCCCTTAAAAATGTTACTTTTTCTTCTTTAGATAACCTTTTTGCTATAGGCCATACATCCCACTCTCTATTTTAAAAAGTAATCTATTTAAATATATTTTTTTAAATGACAACTTTTAATGACATTGATTGGTCTTGATGATTATCAAACAAAAGGGGAACACAAAAATAGTTTTAAGAAATGCATAATGCTATAATCACTCTATACTTTTAGAGAGTAACTGTAACAATCTGTATATTTTGGAACAAAATATCTAACCGGATGTAAGACACTTTTTAGTGAATCTCACCCTTTTTATTCTCTATTTTTGAGAAAAAGCTACTTTAAAGAACCGAATGCGAATGCTCTAAGAACAATACAACAAAATGAAAAGCAAACGCAGAGGGCCGGTTGAATTTTTCTATCTGCCTAGGCAGGTGATTAGTCTCTTAGGCCTATGGAGATTTGTTCTCTTTGGAATGAAGTTATTTTTAGTTAAAATTCTCTTAAGCCATGTTTGGTTGCCATGAAAAATTGGTTTTCTAATGATTATTGGCAAAATTTTATTGAGAAAATCATTTTTATGTTATCAATTAGTTGCCAAGAACCAAAGTTCCTCAAATTTTTCATGTAAAAAACTATTTTCTTGCTTGAAAATCCTTCCTGTTTCAAGAAAATTGTAATACATAAAATTTTTCTTTTTCTTGGCAACCAAAGAACTATTGGAAAAGAATAGAAAATTAAGGATTTTTTCCCTTTCTTTCTTATGTATTAAGGGTAAATGTTCTGTCCAAGATTTGCCGTCTAGGACACCATCTTGGGTGGAAAATCATGGACATAACATCTTTTCCATTTTTTCTATTCAATACAAGGCCTCAATGGTATGTAGCACGTGTGTCATGGGAGAGATGCTTGTAGTATCAGTGAAGTGCAGTGTTTAAAAACTAGTTAGTTAACTGGGAAACTTGGCCGACTTACTCAACTCGGCAGAGTTCTTGGTTGACTAGCTGCTAAAACTAGGATGATGTTAGCAAGCTAGTCACCAGGTAACTCACCCAAGTTTTCTGAATAACTCGGACGAGTTTTCTAGGAAATCGCTTTGTTAACCCATTTTTTTTTTACCACAATACCATTTAACCCATTGGAAATCTAAAAAATTACATTACCATCTCTAGTTGTCTTCCATCTAGTCTGCTTTATCTGCAAACTTTCCTTCTATCATCTTTATTTTTTTGTATTTTTTATTAAAATTTTTCTTTTTTCTATATTTTATTATTATTTTTATTGGATTTATGTAAAATTTTAAAATATTAATCTATATTATATACTAAAGCAAAGAAATTTGATGTGGTAGCTCTCTTTGCTTGCCTTCACACATGTGAGAAACATTATTTCTTCCCCTACTTTGTCTCCTCTCCCCTCCTAAAAATCCTCTGTAATGTCCCTAAATCCCTCTGTAGCATTTCTATATCTCTCTACTTAGGGGTGGGCATGGGTCGGGTTTGGGCTGGGCCATGGTAGGCCCATCACATTAGGCATAGGGCTTGGGCCTGAATTGTTTTTTTTTTAATATTTAGGCCCTAGTTCGGTCCTATGGGTTTCATTGAGCCTCGGGCTGACCCCTTAATTTCGCAAAACATGAATGATGAGGTTGAGATTTAAACTCAAGATCTACTAAATAATATAATAATGCATTACCAATTAAGCTACAAGATGTTACGAGTTTTTAAAAGGTTAGAAAACTATATACTTAAATTCTAAAAATTATTTACTATATAAAATCATTGATCTCACTAAGAGTTGAACATAAGACCTTTTGTAACTTGGTTTTTTTTTTTTTTTTATACAAATTGAGCTACGAATTATTAATAATATGAAAAGACTTATAGCCTATTTGACAGCCACCAATAATGTAATCGTTTCATTTCAAATTTCTAAGGTACTTGTAGCCATAAGGTAATGGTTCAAAATGAACTTATTCAAAATTTTACTAATTTGCTATCTAAAATTAGAAATGAAGTCATCTTAGGTTTTTTAATAAAATGATATGATATATGTTATCAAGTATAAATCTAAATGAATTCATAAAAAAAGAAGTATAAATCTGAAAGAGTTCATTTTGAACAAACTGCCTAGTTGTTTTAAGGGGCTAGTTTATTATTTTTATAAGTGGAGACTAATACTCCAAATCTCTTAAGAGATTTGTTAATTTCTGTCTTTTAAGGGCACACCTCTCGTCCGACATAATTACACGGCCACCCATTCTAGACCATACAAAATGTAGGTATGCTTCCTTGATCTTCTCTAAGTTGGTCGTTCTACTCACCTTCTTCTCTGAGGTAGGGAGTGAAACAAGCCCTTGGAAGCATGAGAATTAACGTAAAAATCTATGTGGATTGTAGGCTTCAATATAAAAATGATTATCTCTTTTCCACGATAAAAATCCGCTGCGAAGAGGGCAAAAATAAGCTCACGCGTCTTCGGTGAGGGATCTGTCATCTACCGGAGTCTTCTTACCAAATAAACGGTCTAGGATGAGAACAAGTTTTTGGGTAGAGAAAAATAAGGTAGAGGGCCATAACACTGTCTTTGCTCATTGGTTCTTCAATGTGTTGATGTAAGCAATAGTACGAAGGTTCTTTTCCCCACTTTGGTAAATGAAAGGGAAGTGAAGGCTCAACCATACACAAAAATATTGAAGTGGGATGAACACTAATTTCTCCCATATCTGGCCCATTTCAAGACTTTCCTCCACAATATTCCGCAGCCCATTGTATAGACAACAAAGACTAGAGACCGCCAGATTCATACGAACCCTGTCGGCTAGGTTCGCAGTGGCAATAAACACTTGATGGCATTTCTGCTCACCCACATTTCTTGGTAGGACCCACCCACTCAAAAAAGTTGTGTAAACTCTAGCTAAAAATGCAAGACCATCTAAATTGATGCTACGTTGAATGTTGTCTTTGGTCCATGGAAAAGGTTTGCCATTGGGAGTTTTATCTGATGGACCATTACAGATATGTCCAATCTAGCTTCCATACAAGACACTTATATCGTCAAACTTGGAGAAGACTTTAAATAACCTCCGGCATGTGGGAGAAAGCATCTTAAAATCAGTATTGAAAGGGATGTATTCTTCCATTAGTCTCCCTTTAAAAGGTAGATGACTTACGCCAATGAACTCCCATAGAGAGATCCCTAACTTGCCATACTGACACAGAAAGGTATTAGTATCAGGACACCACCTTGAAATGACTTCCACTACCATGACGTGGTGTTTTTCAAAAGTATCTATGGAACCACGCAATGCCTCGGCCATGCCTACTACGTCGATCTCCACACGGTAGCTATCAAGGCAATATCTGACAAGAGGGTCCCATTCCCCCCCATTGCTAGTGAAAGAAGATGAACCTCGGTAGAGTCTCCCTACCCATTTGGCTTGACCCAAATGGATCTTTCGGATTAGACTCCTAAGGTTGCTAGTGGTTGAATCATTGAGAGTCTTGCCTTCTTTGATAGACGGTAATAGGGTTTCACACACCAAGTTATCCCATTTAGCACGATCATTTAAGTGACACCAACCCTTGCAAATGCTTTTAATAAAGTCTGGAGGGCTTGGTGCATGTTCAACAATTGGGTTAATAAACTCAGGATCGAATATGCTTCAACTGCGTGCCCACTCGTGTGTTTGACGAATGAGGGAGGAAAAACTTTCTTGACATTCTTGATCGTATAGAATTGTTCTTCTGGGTGCCATTACCCTGCAAAAAAAAAAAAAAAAAAAAAAGGAATCAAAGAAAGTTAGAAATAGATATGTATATATACAAGTGTCCCAAAAGAACTTTATGAGATTTCATAAAATATTTTGTACGAATAAGATCCCTTGTGCACAAATGGATATTGTAAGTGCGTGAATGCAAATCCTCAGTATCGATTTGCGTACATTCTAGTGACAGTGCAAATTTTGGCAGCATAACACCTTATATTTGGCGAATGGCCAAAAATCATATATTCGCGCCCAACATCTTCCCCAAGAAAGGAGTGCATGAATAAAAGGCTCCTTAATTCGCGATTAACGTGAGGAGTTCCATTCACAATCCACTTAAGCTAAACATTTGCAGGACAAGCCTGGAAGTGGCGAATGGTCTCCAAATGCCTAGTTGTTGCTTGAGACGAAGACCGAAGTTCTTGAATGTGTTTTGTAGTCTAAGAACCCTAAATCTTCACCAAAACTCACAAAACTATACCAAAACACTCGTTTGAACGAGATAAGGCTTCCTTACAAGATCAGTTTTAGGTATGAGGACTCTAAACTCACCAAAATGAGGAGAAAGTCCTTGGGTGTCAAGAAAGCAAGAAAGCTCAAAGAACTTCATGGCTGAGGGTCCTAGAACCTCCAAAAAGGATATAATAATGGTCGTTGGGGTGAAAGAAAGCTTTTGATTGGGTGGGATTCGAGATTTGATGCAAAAATCGTAGAGGCAAGGAAACTTAAGACTCTCGGCAATGGTGGATTTCTTTTAAGGCTTTGAGAATGCCTAAGGAAGAAGACATCCAACAATTTATACTTGTAGGGGTAAAATTGTCCACTCACAAGAAATTCAAAAGCCTTGTGTATCCGCAAGGGAATTCTGTACATTTCATTCCCCAACTATACAGGGGCTAAAATTGGAAATTCACCAAAAAAGTAACTAAAGGGACGTGTGCCATCTGTTATCATTGTTCCTTGGGAGACGTGCCTTAACCATAAAAAGATAGTGTGAGAATGGATGTTTTAGAGTCAATTCTCCAAGAACTAGGTCTGTGAATGAGCAGTCTATCAATATTGTTAGGATATTTGGCTCTTACAATGCCAAAGGATGGCCAAACTCTATGAATACTTTTTCAACATGAACCTTGCTGAAATGTGGTCAACCTAATATACTTGGCTCTTGCAATGCCAAAGGATGATTAATTCTACTTAGTCTAAGGCTTGTTTTAACATTGATGATAGTCTCTTTATAAGGGCTATGCAAATCTCAGAGCTTTAAATCATCATAACATCACAAAGGAAAAAGTTGAAACCAAAAGAAGGATATTTCATTGATAAATGTTAATCATATTACATTTCCATCAATGAATGATAAAGAGAAAAGGAAAACAAACACATTGACCAACGAAAGAAAATCACATAAAGGTTTGAATCACAAAGTTCCTGAGAGAAAGGGATATGGTGCTGCAGAACAAGTTCGGCATCAGAGCGGTCGGCTGCAAGTTCTAGAGGCATATCATCATTAGCATTGGCCCTCCTCACAGCTAGAATGGACTTGGCCAATGTGATCAGGTTCTCATTATTTATTGAAGCACACATGCTATCCTCTAGGATGGCATAGTAGTCATGCAAGCGATCCTAGAGCCGCATGTACTCTAATTTAACATAATAAAAACGCTCCACCAATGCCTCTAGCTCCACATTTGCAAAACTTTCTAGATGGGAAGCTTCATCATGTTCTTGCTTTAGGTTGACCATCTTCGCTACAAATGCTACCACAAAGGCTTCAAGATCAAGGGTTGATTGAGTGAGTTTCAAAGTCTCTTCAACTTGTGCTATGGCAGCTGACGAATTCAAAAGAGACTCGATAGTTAGTTTAAGCTCTGCATTTTTAAAATACCTCTCTACATCATCTAAGAAAGACAAGGACCTATCCCAAGTACATGGCAATGTAATTACCGTAGGTTCCATAGTACTAAGGTTTCATAGGAGATGAACATGAGCTTCATACACCTGTTTTGCATTCTTGCGAAATTCTTCTGACTCGTTTTCATCAAGGTCGTCTTCAGGAAAAACAACTTTGTCTTCGAAGGAAGGATTTGCACATCAAGAAAGAAAGTCAAGTTCTGAAACACATGTACTACCTTTATTAGAAATAATTACCTTGTTCTGGGACTGGTTTTGGTGCCAACATTGGTTCAGGTTCCGAAGATGGTACAAGTGTGGGTTCGACTGTTACAGGAGTAGGATTAGTTGCTATTGGTTGTTTTATTCTTTGAGTTTGAGTTAATTTCTATCAATATCGGGTCATGCTGGAAACTTAATCTTGTGGCAGGCCTTGGTCTTGGAGTGGTCCAAGACCTAAGTCTCATCCTCTTGGGAGTGGTGTCATCAGAAGTAGAGGACTCACCTTTTCTAGCACTCAAGGATCTTCTCTTAGGTGCCATTTCTTGAAGAAATAAAGAAAATAAGGTCAAAACCTTTAAAATTTGCGAATGAAGGTCATAATGTGCGAATGTGCTTGAATAAATCCACTCGCACACAACATTGCATTTAGCAAGGGATGCGTGAGTGATAAGCACCTCGACTCACAATGTCACGAGGAGTGCTATTCTTAGCCTCACTTAAGCAGACACTCAAAGGGCGAACCTAGAGGTCATGAATGAGCTACTAAGGATGTCACCATTGCTGGAGAAGGTGACCGGAAAATTTGAAGAGAATGGATTTTTATATTTGAAGGTCCCAAATCCTCTCTAAAAATGTTGTTTTTGCCCAAAACAATAGTGCTCAAGAACACAAAGTGTGAGATTAAGCTCCAAGTTCATATAGAAAATGAAGAAAGGAAATACGAATAAAGAAGTTTGAAGAAGGATAAAACTTCTTATGATCCATGATGCTTCAAATGATTTGTAAAGGATTATCAAAAGAAAGAAAAAAAGAGAGATTGAAAGAGAACCTACAATTTCGAGTGAGCAGAGAATGAGAATTCAAATACTTGGATGATTCTACTTAGAAAGGCTCTAAAAGGATGAGCTAAGGAAGAAGAAGAATGTTTATATACTCGTAGGGGTATAATGATGAAAATACCAGGAATTTGAAGAGTCCCAGGAGTTAATAAGGAGAATGTCTTGAGGGGTAACTAAAAGCTGTCATCTTTCCTTGAAAAATGCACCGCTTCTTTAAAATACTCGTAGTGCATTTTTCGTGGGGACAAACCAAAAATGTGTGCAAATGACTGTAAACATGTCACTCACCACACATATTTGGGCAAATTAAGACATGTATACTCCATTCTCATTGTTAGTCGTGAGTTGACAAAATAAGGACACTCGCCACATAAAATGTATGCGAATGCACTATTCACATTTGCACTCTACGAAAACTAGAAATTGAAATTCGATCCTATCTCTTTTCATGATGGTTATTCTAGATAACTACAACTCCTATAAGTTCCCTAACCACCCAGGAGACTAAAGGAGGTGCATTCTCGCATAAAAGAAACATCAATATGTTCGGGATAAGGATAAAAGAATCCCACTTTAACATGGGAGCCATGAACAAGATAGAGTTATTCTCTCTGAAGGACTCTTCAAAATTTATTCCTACACCTATAAATGCTTCAAAGGCTGCACAAAATAACAAGTTTTGGAAGCCTCTTCAATCACATACAAATTCACAAGTTGAAGACAAGCATTGTTCTCTGAGTTTGGGTAAGTCTTGCACCCCCCAAGCCCCTTAAGCTCTTCAAGTTCAGCAAAGTTTCCTCTCTTCCAAGAAGGCTATAAGTCCATAACACCTCTGCACAACCCTTTGAAGAAGATAAAAAAGAAACCTAATGAAGAAGATAATAGTGACAAGGTAATGCAAGGCTTATTTATATTGAGAGATTAAAGCTCATATATATATGTCTATATTAATAAAATCAGAAATTTCTGTTAGGTCTTATGTATTGTTAATGTCCATGCACAAAACAATGTAAGTACATGTAGTGGTCATGTAGTAGGACTTTA
>JAOXJP010228945.1:0-11030 GCA_025762735.1 Platanus orientalis | reverse complement strand
AACCCCCCCCCCCCCACCCTCTCTGTCTTGGCTTTCTAGCATCGCAGATGATATCGCCCCGTTTTATGGATACCTATTGTTTCATATGAAAACTGTTTTTACAGTTGTAATCTTACATGTACTACCCTTAGTGAATGGGGACACGGGGGGACAGATAAATTAAATGTAGCATATCCTTTTCCTAGGCTAAGGCCTAACTTATTTATTTGGAGCTTCATTGTTTGGGAGTTGAAGAAAGTTAAGCCGTTGGGATTTTGGGACCCACTTCGGACTGTTTTCAGTTAAAATAATCTAATTTATGTTTTTTTAAAAAGGAATTTGACCAAAATATCCTTGAAGCAGCTTCCTCCACATTTGCACACTTGAGGAAAATGAAATGAAATTTCATCCGCTTGTCGTACGTTACATTTTCCAGGAATCTTAACGGCGGCGATAGCGTTATTCACCGACCTGGACGTACTCCTCAACCTCGTATCCATCGGAACTCTTTTCGTCTTCTACATGGTGGCCAACGCCGTTATCTACCGCCGTTACGTCTCGGTGGAGACCACAAGCCCATGGGCCACACTGTCCTACCTCTTGGCCTTCTCCTTTACCTCCATGGCCTTCACTCTCCTCTGGCGATTTGCCCCGTCCGGCAAGCCGAAGGCTTTCATGCTCGGAGCCTGCTTCGTGGTTGCCTTCGCACTCCTCCAGATTTTCCATTTCATGGTCCCACAAGCTCGCAAGCCAGAGCACTGGGGGGTCCCACTCATGCCATGGATACCGTCCATCTCCATCTTCCTCAATATTTTCTTGTTGGGTTCTCTCGATGGACCCTCATACGTCCGGTTCGGGTTCTTTTCTGCTCTAGCAATCACCGTATACTTGCTGTACAGTGTTCATGCCAGCTTCGATGCAGAAGGGCAGAGAGTTTGGGGACAAATTCAGAAATTCCCAGAAGCAAGTGATGAGGCTACCCTTAAAGTGTAGATTCTTCATAATCCAATCTACTTTAAAAAGAAAATCAAGAAAGAATGATAGGTTGAAAAGAAAGCAACCAAAAATGTTTCTTATTGGATCTCTTTTGTCTATCAGTCTCGTCTTACTGGAAAGAAAAGACCCATGTTTTATTTGAAAAATGGAAGGCACTAACAAGGTACTTCTGTTGAGCTTTTAAACATAAAAGAATAAGGATTGAGATTGAGAAATGCAAAAATGAGAGAGAACCCAATTATTATTTTTCTTGGTTGAGAGTGAATTGCAACTTTATCAAAAGCTTTCTATAATAATAACTCACTCTCATATGTGACAATAAGAGAGAGAGAGAGAGAGAGAGAGAGAGAGAGAGAGAGAGAGAGAAAGAAAGCAACTCCAAAAAGGGGAGGAAAAGAAAAAGAAAAGGAGAAAAAAAATGTATCACAATCAATATAATCGCCAGGCACGCACGCACCTTATCTTTTAGTTCAATGGAATCCTGAAAAAAAATTATGGGGACAAGCATGGCCCTCCCTATTTGGTCCCATGCTTCCCTTGTCTTAATAGAAACCTTTTTGTCTGCACAATCAAACAAAATCCCCCTCACATCTCTCTTTCAAGCAACTATTGGATATATTTGAAGAGCAACTAAAAACCACATACACTAATTATTCCTTATATATTTATGATGTATCTTTTGGTGAAAGCACCCTTGATTTTCTTGTATGCTTCTTATTAAATCTTTGAGGATCGTCGGATCTTGATCAAAGGGTTGAGAGGTTGTTTGGTCTGTCTTGCAGCCCTATCAATTTAAGTGGTTGTAGTTTTATAGAGATGAGATGACAGAATCTGATCTCAAATTTTCAATCAGTGTCGGCTTGGCTCCACACCATTGATTCTGAGAGAGACTATTGTTTTAGATTTTCTCAGTTTCAGTTTGGTGGTTGCTTGGGTACTTGATATCTCTTCCCGTAAATTTTAATTTTGAAGGGAACTTGCACTCATTAGTGAGTGAAGTTCATTTCTTCAAACGCATATGGGAAAACTAATAAAATAAAGAAGGTTTAAATGGAATATGTGGAATCGCTAGTGGAGGTACCCACTAGAGATTCGAGGTCAACAAAAGAAAAAGGTTGTCAAATGGGTCGGATCGGGTTTGATAAAGGGCACAACTCCGTGGGTTGACCTGCTTGCTCAATAATCAAGGCCGGTCGTGTCAAACAATGTTTGGGTAGAGCCTTGAGAAATAGCCCCGAATTGTCTACTGCAGTCTAAAGTGTGGCAACGTCTGCGGTGCAACATGTACGTACTCCCAAAAAAGTGGATAAAAATTCTACTTTGATGATGCTTTTTTTACTTTCGGGGTAGTGATTTCCACTTTTTGGGTATGTGTCGCACTGCAGGCAATGCCACACTTTAGATTGTCTACTGGTAGACTGATTTCAGAGGTAATTGTTGACCTAGAAAATGGGTCGGGTTTGGAGCAGGACAGCAGATCAGGTTTAACATTGTCAGCTCTACTCAGTGCCAAGGATATGTCGAAAAGGACACGGATCCTCTACTACTATAATCTTGTGACTTCCCATGGTGCACACGTACTCTAAAAATAAAAATCAATAGGGTTATTGTTTTTGTGTATGAAGCAAATGTTTTATGACAAAAATGCCTCTGTAGTGTATATGATGAATTATAAACAAACATGTGTTGTTTTGGGGGGGTAAAAGGGTCCAAAAAAATGTTCAGTTGAAAAAGTAGGTGGTCAATTAAAGACATCAAATTCAAAAACACATCGTTTGTCAATCAATGGCATGCCTTTAGAGGTCTGTCTCAAAACAGACAATCATTCACCTTTGGTGTAATGCTAGCAATTTGGGTTGACAGCGTGAATACCCTGGTTTGAGTCTCGTGAACAGCCACTTTGTGCAAAAAATGCCGAAGTTAGGTCTGTATCCTGTCCACCCCTCCCAGCACCCATAATTACTTGACCAACACTGGGTAATGACTTTAATTGGAACTGGGCTCAAGTCAGCATGTCTTAACCCAGACCTGGCTTGACACGACCAACCCAACTCAACCTGATTAATTTGTAAAATATCCCGGACAACTTGTCACTCTCGTCTCCCCCAATTAGCAACCTGATTAAAAATGTGCAGGGTTAAACCTGACCCGACCACTGTGTACAGAAATTGAGAGAGGGTGCATTACAACCACACCGGACAAAATCAAAATCTTTCATAAAAGTCAACAAAAAATTTTAATACTTATTAGGGCCCATCTGTCAAAGTTATCCTTATTTATTGCAATTTAATAGCCCATAACGTAGATAGATATATTGTTGGACCCACAAGCACGAAAATACAAAAGAGTGGGGCCCATTGACCTCAACAAGCCCACAACTTAAACTTAAAGTATTAAACCATGCAAGGATTGGCACTTACGATCCCAACTTGGCTGGCTTTTATTCTTTTAGGCAACCAAGTGTGTTCATATCTCAACAAAAGCTTCAGTGATAAAAAAAGCCAAATAAGAAATATAACCACCCAGTGATATATCCTCTCATCTCTCGCCTCGTGATATCTTTGAGAAGCCATTGATAGAAGAACAAACTTTTTGGCTTCTTTTTCGCTTTCAGGCTGTACTTTACATGGGCTAATGATAAGTCAACGTGGAATGCAATCTGTGGCGACCAAAAACACACACAAAAAAAAGGGGGGAATATTGTTGTGGGTGGGCTCGTATCACCTGTAGCTTTGGTTATTGCTCAGTGGGGGGAGGGGGGGAGGGCCCTCTGATTGGTTAGCTGCAGGTTATCAGAACTAAGGGGACCCGGCTGGGTCCAGTAGGAACCAGATATTGGTTGGATGCCACATTAGCCCAAGTGAACCTAGTTAATTGGGAACCCAAACAGTAGGAGAAAACAAGTGGGGAAAACTGAGGAGTGGGCTGTCAAACGAATGGACATGGGCCTGGCTAGAGTCAGCGGTTCCAGACATAGCATTATTAGGGAAATAAAAATATGGTACATATTTCTATTTGATTAGATGAGGTAAGAGTTGTTTGGTTCGGAATCTAGAATCTAATTCTGGGCCATAATAGATTTCAAACCATATTAGAGGTGTTTGGTTCCGATTCTAGAATCTGATAATACATAATCAAAATCAAAATCAAAATCAAGAAAAAATCAGAATCACTCTTCAAACTGATTCTATGTTGTGATAGGATAAACAAAAAACAAAAAGAGTTTACATGAATCAACTTCTTTATTCTTTTTTGCCTACAAGGCTAATGACAAAACACATGCAATATTCGTGAAATCTAATGGTTGAAATATTAGCTAAAATCAACTTCCAAAAATAGGTAACTAAATGGTATTCTAGATTCTCACAATCTTATTCTAAAACCTGATTAGGAGAACCTAGAATCAGAATCAATAATTCGATTCTAAAATCCAAACCAAACAGCCCTAGTTTTCATCTTTTTCTTTGTAATTGTCTACGTAAGGCATTGTGATTATGATGAATCATTCAATACACATCTTTCTCTATTTTTTTATGGTATCAGAGCCAACAATCCTTCTTGGCTGACACTTCTCTTTGATTAAGTTAATCCAGCAGGTGGCATGCAGCTTTTTTTTCTCTCTACACTTTGCTCTTCTTGATTCGCTCTTTTAGAGATGATCCTGGAGTGATGACACAGTCAGGATATATCAGACAGTCCTCTTCAATTATAGCACTTTTGTCTACCAAAACATTTTCAACAATGCAAGACCAAGTGGCCAACTTGAATGAGGATTTCATCAGCTAGGAATCCATTTATAGTCTCAAGCTAGTGATGTAATTCTTTGGTTGTCCACTATCCAC
The DNA here is from genome assembly GCA_025762735.1 of Platanus orientalis. NCBI lineage: Eukaryota > Viridiplantae > Streptophyta > Magnoliopsida > Proteales > Platanaceae > Platanus > Platanus orientalis. The sequence goes on along the minus strand of JAOXJP010228945.1, from coordinate 6,213 downwards.
CCAAAACCCTTGTAGGACCAAGCATACAGTTTATTCTCTGCTGTATCTTGGGGAATACATCTTTCTCACTGAGGTGGACCTCAGTCCTATATATACGATCAAGAGCAAATGGGTGTTCAAGAGCTTGAGCGTCCCACCACCCGTCAGTTCATTCTCAAGAGTAAACTCTTCCCATGTGTGATATCATTGGTTCTCCATTGGTACTCTCCAGCCACTCAAGAGAGGGAGTTGACAATCCAACTTACATGAGATTCATCCCTCGGTCGCCAACACAAGCTTGTTCTGTTATAGTTCTTCTTTTTTTTATAAGTAATTCTGTTATACTATAATTGATACCTTACATTTCATCCACTTCCAAATGTCCAAGATCATTAAAGGGTTCTCAAATCAGAGAGCTGTATTCTCTTCTTTTGGTTTGTATGGCTGAAAATTCGAATTAAAAAAAAAAAAACGAAGAGTGGGTGGGGGGGCTCACAAGGAAGTTCCATGCCAATGCAAGTCACTATGGCTAGTTCCATTGAGAGCAAATCGTCTGCAGTAAGTTAATGTACTCTTAAATAGAAACTGCCTTCGAAGAACAAGAATGGGCCCGCTTTTTATGTTTACAGCATGACACGTCGCCAAACAGTTTCACATTAATGCATTGGTTCTCCTAGGCAACTAGTGGTTTGGTTTTTTTGTCCATTGTGGGTTGGTCCATCAAGGTCAATTTTGACCCAATGAGTTCTTTTTGTGAATAAAAGCCCAAAACACTCGGTCCATAGAGGTTCAAAAAAATTGATTTATTATTTCCACACAGCCACTTTTCAGCCCCTAAGGATTTGGTGAGACCAACTAATGTGAGCCTAAGGTGAGAATGACATTAGGGGCCTCTACATCAGCGCCAAAAACTGAAAAACATCCCCTAAAAGGTGTAAATCACATTTTTTGACACTGATGTGTTAGCCCCTAATTTCATTCTCATGTTAGGCTCACATTAGGTCATCTCACCAAATCCAAGGCGCTTTTCAGTAGGCCATCGAGACTTATTTCACTTTGTTTTCATCCATCCATGCAGACCATCACGAAACATCAGGCATCCATGATGAATCCATCTACGTGCGGATCAGCATCATTAGGCATCAAGCATCCATGGTGAATCCTTTAGCTTGATTGAGTATTGTCACAAGTGTCTATGATGTTCAAACCATAGTTTTGAAAGTCGGACTAGACCATATGGTCTGACCTGATTTGACCGGAACTGATACCCTAAATGGTTCTATAAAAGCTTAAAATTGTAATCTACAAAAAAAGGCCAGTTTTTTACTAACCCAATTCTAATAAAACTAACCGATTTTTATTTTGTAGCAATTTAATAAAAATTAGAAATGTGTATTTCCAATAATGGTGTAGTTTTGCTTTAGGATATGATCATTTGTCATTTTTCTCTTATTTTAATTATGTTACTCATCATTTTCTCTTTATTTTTTATATTGAGGAATCCAGGCCTCTTAGAGCACCTGACTAAGTTACTCATCTTTTGACTAGGCATTAAGCACATGTTAATCATTATATTAGTTTATTATTTGTATTTTTTTATCTTTGGTGTGCATTCATCTCAAGTGGTTTTTTTTTTTAACTAATCTTTTAGAATGGATTATGAATTATCTTATTCTTGATATTTATTTCATATACTATGTTTGAAACGAATTGTGGTTAGACTTTGTAAACCAATGGTCAAACCTGGTTGGACCTGAACCATCCACCTTACCAGTTTGATGGCCAATCCAATTCTCAAAACTATGGTTCAAACACATTAAGATTTTTCTTCAAAACTCTCATGCATTTTAGGGGGAGTATTAGGGAAATATGATGAATATTTTATTTGATTAGATAAGATTGGATTGATTTAGTTTCTGTCTTAATCTTCGTAATCGACTATTTAAGGCATTGTAATAATGGTGAATCAATCAATAACCATCTTTCACTAATTTCTTTAAGTATGTCATAGTAAGGCACAAAAAAATCACTGAGTCCAACTACTTCAAGGAAATTCCCTAATCAACCATTCATGGCTTCGCCACACGGGAGACAGCATCATGAAGATACCATATCCAATACCACTAGGTTGAATGATGATGTTGTGGACCAGGCAAGTTCCATGAACTAGCTGAACCTAGTTATTTACTGTTGTTCCAGCCGAACTAGGAAGGCGGATGGCAAAATATCTATGATTTGGCTTTAAGCATCAATAGGGTTTAAAAAAGATGCAATAAAAATTTCATCCTTATCTAAGCCTTTGATTGTCTTATTATTGATTATACAAGCCTAGGTTAAACCAATGTTGGCTAAGCTAGAAAGCCTTTTTGGGCTGTCACTGCCCATTTACAACCCATTCATTGCCATGGCGTAAACCATAGAGACAGTTCGCCTATATAGATCACGCGAACATGAACAATAAAAAAATGGTTTAAATATGGATCACGATGTTTGAATTATTAAAAAAACTTTTATCTAGAACTGGGAATTTAATCAAATGCTTGTTATCAATTTATGGTCCGAAACCTTGAAACAAATTATTGAAATGTGTATCATAAACTCGATTAGGTTCAAAACTTAGTACGTTAATTGAGTAAATAGTTCTTGAAATTATGCCAAGATTTGAATTGTCAGATTACTCAACTAACTTGAATAAATCATTGATTTATATACTTATCTTTGGCTAATTTCAATGGTAGAATGAATTTAATTAAACAGTGTGAAAATCTACTCTCATTTTTGTGTAAATTATAGTGTTTGAATGCTTATTTATTTTAGAAGTTAAAGTCTAACTAAATATCACTTAATCAATAAATGTATAGGACGAATTAATAGTAAAAAGTTTTAGCATTACTGGTTAAGCAATAATAGTTACCTAGAGAATCCAAAACATAAGAATAATTGAATGTATAGTTAAATATAAAAGGATGTAAATTCATCATAGCTTGCTCAACCAAAAATAAAAACCAGTAATATGAAGTTTTGTATACTTATATAAAATATGAAAAGTCATGTTAGATCTCCAAGCCCATTGACTAATTAGGTTAAGCTTGGGCCTTAATGTCAGCCATTTAAATGATATGTGGTTTAGATCTGGATCAAATTCTCACCATTGATCATTTAAAGAGTAGATGATGGAATTTGGCGACAAGTATGTAATGTGTATGAGAGCGGAAAATAGTGGACTATCTCTCTTTATTCACTATCCATTAGTGAACAATGTTTGAGACTTTTATCTCTCTCATCTCAAGTTTCAGAGTCTCTCCTAAACAAGTAATCAATCTAGTTCCTAATTGATGGATTAGTTTTTAGTAGGTGTCCCTAAATCATTTGGTTTTCTTTGCCTAGAGCAATTTGTTGGAATATTTGGAAGGAGAGAAATGAAAGAACCTTTAAATATAAGTCATCCTCACAGGATAGACTACTTTGTCTCAATTTTTCAGTAAAGTCTATTTTCTTGTTTTTTTTTTTTTTAGAATTGATACCATTTAGAAGAAAAAATGATAAAAGACCCTATTAAGATTGAAAAAAAAAACTACGTTTATTTAAGGAAGTAAATGTTTTGTCCAAGATTTTGTGTCCTTTATGGTGTCTTGAACACCAGGGGATGACACATGGGAGAAAATGGGCATGAATTTGAAATTTTGTCTAACCCCGCCCATTTTCTTCCATGTGTTGTATAAGATACCATCTTGAACAAAACGCTTTCTTCCTTTATTTAATACTATAATATAACAATAATAAAATAATCACTTAGGCAATTCCATTTGTTGTATATAACTTCTTAAACTAGGCCGACCATAGGCACAAAACTCATATAACTAAGGTAACATGAATATCTTTTTTAACTATTTCAACAAGTTGTAGTGCCAAGTTTTGCTTAAGGGATTATTATGCTGGCCTTATGCCTAAAACTTTAGGCCCATCTAAGCTAATATAGGCATGGCTTGGACTTAAGCTTAGAGGATTAGGCCTGGAATAACCTTGGCGAGGCCCTTAATAGCACTAATTCAACTCTTATCACTTGTTTGAAAGAGGAATTATCATTCCAACCCAAACAATCAAACCATGAAATACACCCTATTGTAGTTACGTTTGGCCTTAACGTATTTCTAAAATCACTTGATATTAGCATCATGATGATGAATTAAAAACTCATAAAAGGGGGGTGGATGCCTATTCTCTTGAGGTTTTTAGTTAGATAAACAACCCAAAAACCCAAGTCATTTTCTCTTTACCCTTTTTAAGTTAGGATTGCACATCTTTTTAGATAAAATTATATATATATATAGATAAGATTAAGAAAGATTTCTTATTTCATGGATTTTTTTGATTCATGATAAAATTAGGTCAAAAATCAATCTTCTATAAAGATCCCATGCTTTCATATGGGTAATGCTAAAAGAAAATTTGTTATTACTTTAAGAAAACCACTTTCATAAGTCATAAAAGGTAGAAAAACAATTTTCTTGTTCATTTGCCTATAAATAAAAACTTATGAAGGTAGGCATACTTGTTTCTATCAAAATAATTATTATTATAATGCTAATCATAATAACAATAGTAGCAATAACAATGATAGCAATGGCAGCAACAACCACAGTAATAGTAGTAGTATTAGTATTATAAATAAAATGATGATAGTGATGCCGGTAAGATGATAAAACAATAAAATAATGATTGTAGGGGTGGTGGTCATGCTAATAATAATTTGAAGTAATGGTAATGAAGGGTTTCTGTGCTTATAATGGTGGTGTAAAAAATGATGAGATATGATGATGACTATGGTTGACTATCTTTAATTTATACATAATAGTTAGCCTTGATTTTCTATCCAAAATAATTTATTCTCATGAATTAGTTTATGTAGATTAAATTAGTGGGTGATCTTTCCACTATTTTATCAATTTTAACTAATTATCATATTTAAATAAAAGAAGTAGGTTTCAAAGAAAAGGTTTCTAAGAACCACCTTTTTTTTTTTCGTTTTCCATCTAATCAAATCAAATTTAAACTTTAAAGGAATTTTTAATCCACTTGTTAAAATTGATTTTTTAATTATTTATCATAATTTTTTTTCATTATCTTTTATTTATCAAATCCATGATGGATTTTGGTTTGATTATTTGAGTTCTTGTTAAATCTAGATTCAAAGTTATTATAACATTGATGTTTTAGGCTTGATTTGGATTCTCATTGACCAAGGTTGAGCCTGATTAGACCTTAGTTAGGCTCTGATAGTGCTAATCCAACTCTGATTCTATCATTCTTTTGAAAGAAGATTTCTCATCTCAACTCTAATTGGGTACCTTGAAACATATCACATCAATAGTCACTTTTAATCTTATGGTGTTTTTACAACTCTTTATATTGGCTTCATAATTATTAATAATGAACCTCAGATAAAAAGAGGAAAAAAATTTAATTAAAAAATAATTTTAAATACCCAAGTCTTTTTTTCATTCACCTTCGCTTTAAAATTTAGACTATAGAATTTTTTTTAATGGATTTTAGTGGTTTTTTAATAAAATATTAAATTATGAAATATTTATCATTTTATGAACTATGTTTGATACACAGAGAAATTGTTAAAAAAATAACAGAGATTCCATTTTTTTCATATTTGAAAATGCAAAAGAAAGCATTGAAATTCCTTTAAGAAGATTTCATAAGTTATAAAACTTAAGAAAATAACGTCCTTCTTGTTGTTGAAAAGTTATTTTGCCTAGAGTGAATATTGTTGAAGCTAAAGTATTTTTGTTGTCATACAGTAACAATAGTAATGGTGGAGGTAGTAGTAATATTGTTGTAGTGGTGATAATGACAATAAAGATGAAATAATGATGATAAAAATGATCATTGGGGTAGTGGTGATGATGATAGTAATATTAATGTTAAGTGATAGTGATGAAGATGCGGTAGTGGTGTTGATGGAGATGGTGATGAGACTTGAAGGTTATAATTATACTGTGGCAAAGAAATTAGTGGTAAAGTTGATGATGATGATACTGATGGTTGACCATTTTAGTTTATACATGATGGATAACCTTGAATTTTTCATTCGAACAATTTACTTTCCTAAATCAATTTTCATTGGTTCAAATAGTGGAAGTGGTTTTTGTTGATGTATGTTGATCCCATGGATAAAATATGTAGTGGTCTATGTCTTATAAGTGTCATATATTCTCACAAGTT
>JAOXJP010228944.1:0-11030 GCA_025762735.1 Platanus orientalis | reverse complement strand
GAGCTAAGCTCGATGGGAATCTTCCCTTTGAGCTTGTTGTATCTTAGCACAAGTCCTCGAAGGTTGGAGCAGTGAGACAGATTGACAGGAATTTCCCCTTCAATAGAATTATTCCCCAAAAATAAACCCCGCAATCTGAACAGACGACCTATTTCATGGGGAACTTCACGGCGGAACCTATTGTTTTGGAGATTGATTCTTATAACGAAGGTGAGGTAACCTATGGCCGGTGATATAGAGCCCGCCTAGCCCCGGGATTGTAGATCCAAAACCGTGACTCTCCGATGCCGGCGACCGCATGAAATACCTTGCCACTCACAGAAGTGAAGAGAATCATTCCATGAGCTCGTAATCCCGAGAGGATCGTAAGTAATTTGAGACTTGATGGCAAGCAAAGAGAGCCGATCCCGCTCGCCACCATCTAAGGTGGCGGTAGGGATAGTGGTTGCATTAGTGGTGTGGTCTGAATGTAGCAAGCTCGTGTATAAGAGAAGAATGGCATGGATGGTAATTGAGGAGAATAATGTTAGGCTCATGCTTACAAGCCCCATTGGTATGGTGAAAGGGTTTAGTTGAGACATATGGGAATTGGAGAATGGCTATTTTATACAGCCATGAAGGATGAAACTGACCATCTAATTTTTCCACAAAAGCGGTCACCCACCGGAAGTTTTTTATGAAATAATGTTGGCAATGGGTGGTGCTCGGTCGGGTCAGTATGTGGTGTTGAATCGGATCGGGTCGGGTCATATCAATCATGCATCAGTAATGGCAGACTACCCAACCAAACCGGACCTCTTTATTTATTGGGTTGAAAATTCCAAGTTCCAACCCAAACCTTGAAATCTCTGTTACATAGTGCTATCGGGTCAATATGTGGTGTTGATCGGGTCATATCCGATCAATATGTTGGGTCGGGTCGTGTCAGGTCAATCATGCATCAGCGATGGCAGGGTGCCTAACCAAACCGGTCCTGTTTGTTTATTGGGTTGAAATTTCTATGTTTGTGCGACTCGATCGGATTAGATTTGAAGTGGACTCAAACTGCTACCAAGTGCTATCTCTGTTACCAAGTGCTTAATTTTTATCTACTTTTATGATTTTTTTTTCTTTTCTAATTATAACATATTCTATTATATTTCTAATTTCTAATTATAATTATATTACTCATGAATCGAAAGACACAATTAGGCATAATTCCATTAGCTTTAAGTCTTAAAGGGCTCGATATCCTTCCCGACGCCCCCTTCTGTCTTGCTTGCCTCACGGGATGTCACACAAGGGGGCGTCGCAGAGGATATCAACCTGTCTTAAAGCACTCGAAACATAGGCCCGTTCAAAAAATTCACAGGAATAACTTGAAGAATGGGATCCGTATCCTCTACGGTACAGTGAGCCAAAGACACAAAGGGGGTGGAGTCCTGCCCCTTTCAAAAAGTCATGGGAATGACTTGAAAAATGAAACTCTTATCGTTTGCACCATGGTGAGGCACATACACATTGCGACCCCTGCAAAAACTGTGTGGCCCCACCCCTTTGTGTCTGGTTCACTGTGGCACCATGGGCCCCTTTCAAAAAAGTCATAAGAATAACTTGAAGAATGGGACTCGTATCCTCCATGGCAGGGTGAGCCATAGACACAAAAGGGGTTGGGGCCCTGCCCCTTTCAAAAAAGTAATGGGAATGACTTGAAAAATGGGATTTGTATTGTTTGCGCCATGGTAAGCCACAGACACATAGAGCCCCCACGAAAAGTGTATGGCTCCACCCTTTTCTGTCTGTGGCTCACCATGGCACCAGGGACCCCTTTCAAAAAAAGTCATGGGAATAACTTGAAGAATGAGACTCGCATCTTCTACGGCACGGTGAGCAATAAACAAAAGGGGTGGTGGGGCCCTGCCCCTTTCAAAAAGTCTTGGGAATAACTTGAAAAATGGGACTCATATCATTTGCACCACTGCCCGCCCCTTGACAGGGGACGGAGAGGAGCATTAGTTAAGAGAAGCAGATCCAATCCGCCGCTAATTGTGGAGAGCTTTATTAATACATGGTCAAGCGAGGCACCACGCGTTGGAACATTGTTAGAGTAATACCCAAGGCTCACTGCACAGGAGTCTTACATCATTAATTGAGGCAGCATAGGGAAAATATTCGGGTGGTGGTCAGATTGGCTCTCATTGACCAGAGCACCACCCAAATGGAGGATCCTATGTCTTATCAATGAGTACAAGGTCAATTGAGGCACTAAGGATTGGAAGCCCTTAGTGGCCAGAGCACCACCCGGTCACTTTGCTACATAATCATCTACCATGTGATAAACGGCACAAAAGTTTAAATTAGTATCTCTCAAAAATATTATTGATAAAAATAAATAGTATTAGAAAACTTGATCAAAACTTACGTCCAACATATGCACAATAAGTCAAAAAAAGACATACCGTTCACTCTTTCTCACCAAAATTATCAGATAAAATGACTTAAATGCCATCCAAAATCATGAAATATATTTATTTCCAAGTCATCTTCTTATAAAGCCAAGCAACAAAATAATGCTCCGGCTTTTTCCAGTGGTGCCAACGATAGCGATCATGATCATGCTGGCAATATCATTGTACATTAATTTTATAGGAACAACCTTTAGAAGAAGGGCTTCAAGACTTTGATTACATATGTCCGTTTTTGGGATTGGCAATCTAAGGCTTCTTCCACTTTCAAGAGACACGATCATCCTTCCAAACCATTCAAATGTTAGCAATCCCTTAGGTAGCTTTTAAAGAGTAAGTCTAGCCATCATAACGACCTTAAACTTATTATCAAGAGCAATCATAAGGAAACATATGGACAATAATTATAGAAAATCAAAGAGGTTTAAAGCATACTTGCAATTCATTATTTGGAACATCTAAATGCTAGAGCCAAAGAATTAATTCTTATGAAGAAATTTCAATTTGGACACTCTATACACACTCCCAGTTGAAACATAGAAACCAATGACTGATATTTTAATAGGTTATTAGTTGAATTAATATTTGGTCTAAGTCCATCTTTCTACATGAGCTCCAACTCATTTCATACATATGGCCAACCAAATGACCATTCAGTTCAATCAACAAATGCACCATAGGATGAAGGGAACTAAGAAGTCTTTGCAACGTTAATGAACAAATTAAGAAAAGCAAGATGCTCTTTTCTCTCTCTCTCTCTAATCTTCAACTCTATTCTTGGTGAAGAGTCCAAGTTTGCCAAAGCTATTGCAATACAATCACATATTCTGGGTTCTAAAGTCAAGACTTAATTGGTCAAATGGGGTGAATTTAATTCAAAATTTTTCCTTATGACCACTCTTGCTAGAAGGGCTAGAAACAAATATCCTTCCCATAAAAAATGATGGGGGTATTTGGGTCCAAGGGAATCAGATTATTCATTAAATTTCCTAAAATGACTTCAATTCCCTTTTCTAGTCTAATCACCCAAATCAAGACCAAAATCTCCTTCCTAACTTACCAAAAGCTGTCCAAGGAATCCAAATCCTTCTTGGGTACCGCCTTTTTAAGAGATGATATTGTTGCATTCCAACTTGGAAAACTCAAGGCCCCAGGCCCTAATAGGTTTCAAGCTGAATTCAATAAAAAAATATATTGGAATATTTTTTTGGGATAATGTGATTGTTGTTGTCCTAAATTTTTTTAATGATGATATCCCAATTTATATGATTCATCAAACTTTCATCTGTCAAATTTAATAACATGGATACTATGAATCATTTTTAGACCTACTAAGTCTATGCACTACCTTCTATATGATGATATCAAAATCCATGGTTAATAGGCTAAAACCCATTTTTCCTGAGATCATTTCCCCTCATCGAAGTGCCTCTGTCAAATGGAGGCAAATTACTGACAACATTTCAATTTCCTATGAAGTTATGAGATTACTTGAAATGGGTAAACCTTCCTCTCATCATTTGGCTATCATGATTAACATGAACAAAGCCTATGATTGTGTGAAATAGCCATTGATCATCACTATGATGGAAAAGATGGGTTTTAATGATCAATGGAGAAAATGAGTTTGGTCTTGTATGTCATCAGTTTCTTATAAAATCATCGTCAATGTTTCTCCTAGCAGCTCTATTATCCCTTCAAGAGGGCTTAGGCAAGGAAATCCCATATCCTCTTTCCTTTTCCTAATCTGCATGGAGGATCTCTTGGCTTCCCTTATTGTTAAGGAAAGAATGTAGGAGATTTTTGGCATCAAAATTAGACCCTCTAGTCCTTTTATTTCCCACATTCTATGTGGGGAACTTTACTCCAAACTTTCCTTAGAGAGCTTGTAAATTATTGTTGTTTAGTATAGAAAATCTTTGATTTTTTAATTTTTACTTGACTTGTGAAGAAGCAAGAATGCATAAAATATAAAGCTTTATTGATACTTTGAATCAAAACATACAAAGAAAGTATTCTCCTCTTCTTCTCTTCTACAATTATTCTCAACTTACCTAATCATAGTCATAGTTTCGAATTCTTAATCTTGTGTTTTCTCCTTGGAATATGTAAAGGTATGATAGGTATGCCTTCTTCCTTGGAGCATAGTAGCATGAACTTGAAGTGACTTGACAAAGAAGAAGAATTGAACATAGAGAGAGGGAGAGAGAACTCTTGTCTAGATGTGTGAGCCAAAATAATGATGTAAAAACTTATGGAACGTGTAAATATCCTAGTATTTATAGAAATAAATTAACCATAGATTCCATCTAGGAGTTTAAGTTGTTGTGTTCTTTTTTAATTGATTATTGCTTATGTTTCGTTATTTATGAAGATTCTTGCCGATGGGGTGAGTCTCCATTGGTTGTTAGGGAGACTTCATGCCCTTAGAGTATCCATATCCGTGTGCAAGTCTAACTGTTGCTCTTATTTGATCCCTTAATTTATGGGATTTGATGAGATTTAGGAATCATTGCAGCAAAAGTCCATTTTTGGATTAGGATTCTATCCTTTTTACAATCTTACAAATTAGAGTCCTATGTGAGTGAGACTCCTTCCATTAGATTTTTGGGCATTCTAAGAGTCTAAAAAACCATCCATCACGATTTTCTTTGGACTTGTGTCATGAATTATATAGCTTTTTGGGCTTTGTCGTCCATTTCTCATGATGCACAAGCCTCGTCATGAGCTGTCTTCTATTGTAGTGTATGCTTCATTGTCACTATTCATCGCAGTGTCGATCATGATCTTCCCTCTTCCATCATGATATACTATTCATCCATCACAATGAGAGTAAATTGTATTTTCATAAATTTTTCACATAAATGGTGCAATCTGTGTGCGTACTCACCAGGACACATAATTGGTGCGATCTATGTGCCTATTCATTGGACCTTATAAATGGTATGATATGTGTCTATTCACTAGGCCTTATAAATGTTGCAATCAGGTGCTTACTCACTATGCCACATAAATGGTAAAATCAGTGTGCCTACTCACTAGGCCTTATAAATGGTGCGCTCTGTTATGCACTATCAACGGGCTTCATAATAGGTGTGATCTTTTATATTTATGTCTGAAATGCATTTACTATTTCTATATTATCTTGATTCATAAAAAACATACTCATGCTCGCCTTGACCCTAGTTCATTGTATGTTTTGTATGATGGACTCACCCATCCATAACAATTTCATATTTAAAATGGAGAAGAAAGGCCAAAGGTGATATGAGGCGTGACATGGACATCGTGTAAGCTTAAGTGTTGAGATCGGGCATTTGGTTTTATGTCCATTTGTAGACTTTGAGGCTTATTATTTAGAGACTTTGATTCGAGTGTTTTTAAAGGCTGTAATAGCTTTAATTAGATTATTTAGTTGAGACATATGTAGATTTTCAGCACCTTTCTATTTGATGAATGTTTAATACCTTCCACTATCTTGCAATTTAAGTTAGAATAATCAATTTTTAATTCCGTTGCCATTATGTGAATGAGAAAATGTTATTTCCATTGCGCATTATAATTGAAAAAGGGCTAAAGGATAAGTGTGAAGTAAGGAATATCTATGTTATGATCCAAACTCGGGCCATAAGAACTGAACCCGAATTTAGGTAGTGATAGAAAATATGACCCACATGAGAATGCATGAGGACCAATAAAAAAATTTCTCTACAACAAACCACTTAATTTGTGGGATAGTCTAAGAACAAGAAGGGGTTTTTATAGCCTTAAAATCCCAGAGATATCATGTCAATTTGAATGAAAGACGAAGTGTTATTTGAAAGATGGAACATCTCCCTCGAAAAGACAAGATGACTGCATTTTTTCAATGAAAGACTTCTCGTATCTTAAATCCCATCTGTCCACATTAGGATGCCATTAAAGCGAGATGAGGGTACTGTGGACTTTTGCTTGTATAAGCTCAAAAGGCGTGTCGTGTTGATTAGCATGAATTGAATCAGGCAATTTCACATGAATTACAAAGGGAATCTATTGGGATTTTATCCTAAAATAAAGGACTCATCGTGAAATACACTGCATCAAGTCAGTATTTAAATACATCATCACAAGATGGCCTCATCATGACACGTGGTAATACTCATAGATTAGCATCCACCCAAGTAAAATTACCCATGCAGACGAAATCTATCCACACGGATATAACCTATTTTCATGGATAAATCATCAAATGAGTCACTTAGAGCCAACACTTGGTAGGTCCATTGAGTTCAAAGCAAAGTCAAAGTCAAAGTCAAAATCATTCATATGCATAGAGATAATGTTTGAATCAAATAAGGATTCCTTGATGAAGATAAAGATCAGAGGGTCCAAATAAGTTCAAATACTATCGATGAAATATCAAAGCCATTAAAGATAAGGCTTATCATATATAATCAAACCTTTAATTGTGTCCATGGAAAGGGAATACAAGACAAATTTCCTTTCATCTATGGAGAACATCATGATTAGGATAGGCTTTAATCTATTAGAGGTAAAGCTCAATCCCTAAAGATAAGGAGAGATAGAAATTGCAGATAGAATTTTTAACTCCCCATATTTTCCCTATATACATGAAACCCCACACTCATTTGAGAAGACTAATCTTTTAGATCTTTGATAACTCCTACAACATCCCAGTTAGTGCCTCCATCATCAAGTTCCAAGTCTTATCCATAACCAGACCTCAAAGATTCGAGCAACTGTATGAAGAATTATACTAAGATGCCTTCCAAAATCTTCTGAAATATATATATATATATTGAAATTCTAAGTGCGTAATCCTAGACGGGGGTGAATAGGATTTAATTAAAATTTTAATTCTTTTACCCCTTTTTAATTTAAATTAAGTTTTTAGGTGTAGTACAATTTTAGTTCATTTTAATTAAAGTGTTTGGTGCTCAAATGGTGATGATTGCAAGTATGGAAATGTAAGTGACAATCACACAAAATTCACATACCACAACATAAGAATATATAGTGGTTTGGCCAAACTCGGGCCTACGTCCACTTTCAACTACTCAATTGATTAATCAATCACAATGATTACAAAGGGATGAGCAAACCTAATTCAATGTGATTGATGTCTCTAGAAAGCACGGCCGTGGTTGTCTCCAAGTCAAGGTCTTAGACAACGTGCTTGGTGTCTCTAGCAAGCATGGCCTTGGTTTTCTCAGAGCCAAGGACTTATAATCTATCACACGGCGGCTCTGACCGTTGACAAGTGAAAGGTTTAAATACAAAGATGGTTCTCAATAACTAAATATGGTATGTTTGATCCAATCAATGGGATTGATGTCCCAATATATAGTGTAACTCTCAATAGCCAAATATGAAAATATAATCACCAAAGGAAACTAAATCCCGATGTAGAGAGTGACTCTCAATAGCCAAATATATTGATAGGTTGATCTCTACTTCCGCAAAAAGGAATGTGTGAGTGCCTCTAGAGAAGGCAAGTAAACAAGTGTCACACAATCGAATAAACCTTTATATAGGCAAATATAAGTGAAGCTCAAATGGGGCAATATCTCATGGAGATGGAATCTCCAAGGATTCACAAGTAGTAATGGTTTAAATATGCAATACAACTACAAAATAAACTACTATGAAAACAAACTCTAAGTGGGAAGAAAAAGTTTTACCTCAATCATAAGGTTTCTCCAAGGATTCACAAGTAGTAGTTGTTTAAATATGCAATACAACTGTAAAATAAACTACTATGAAAACAAACTCTAAGTGGGAAGAAAAAGTTTTACCTCAATCATAAGGTTGGGAGTTTGAACGCTAGGAAATGAAGATGCATGGTCCTCAATCTTTCACCTCTCTTCTCTTGCAAAGGAGAACTCCTTTGTGGCCTCAAGAGAGAGAAACGTCCATCTTCTTTTTCATAGTAAGCTTGGTGAAAGTGTGGAGAGAGTGAAGCTTGTAGAGCTCTTTCCCTTGCCTAAATTTTCCTTTTGTAAATGTCCTTAAACCCTTAGGTTTAGAAGAGTAAAATTTCTCTTTTATCAAGGTCATGGATGACCATAACCCTTAGATGAAAATCATGCAAAATAGGTAACAAATCCATAATGTAAATTTCAAATTTGAAATGTTCTGCTCAGTTTGCGCTCCAACATGTTCAGAGCAGTTTTCTCAATCTCAGTAGACCAGAGAATTTCTAGAGCACTCCATTTTGGAGTTGGAGTGCTCTACTTTCCCTAGATTTTTATAGAATGGCTTTTGGGCCACTTTTATTCGAAGGAAGGCGGTCTTAGGGGCCTAGAGGGTCTCTCTAAGTGTTTCTTACCTCTTTTAACTATGCGAATGCGGAAGGATGCACATGATGCGAACTTGATGCTTTTGTCCTTGCATGATCCCAGCTTGCTTCCTTGGAGTCTTCTTGGTCTTCAAGTGTGATCTTCTCACATTGTGGACACAAGAAACTCCTAGACTCTAGCTTGAACATTTTATAACCTAGTCTATCAACCCATGTATTTTCCTACTCATGGAATTTACAACATATACATTTACAATCTCCCCCTTTGGGAATTCCATGACAAAACCTAAAATACATGAATGGAGTACAATGAGTGGAAAAACAAATACTGAGCTCCATCAATATGTGCCACAATATGTCTTCAATGTGAAGGCTTTAGCACTCCCCCTTACTTCAAGCACGGAATCTCCACAACCTTTCTCTCTTCTTTTTACCGTGTGCATGGCATGATAAGCCTGAAACACATTTGATGCACATACCTTCCTCAAGCCAATATTAACACAGTCAAATGTGAAATAAAGAAACACACACAAGCATGCTTATGATGTGATCATGAGTGAAATTCCCAAGTATAGAGCAAGACTATCAAGTGAACAATTTGTGCATAAGTGTATGAAATAGTGATCATGAGTATGAAGTAATTAATTCATTAGATTAAGTATTCTTTGTTCACTTCCTTTTTCATTTGAGTAAATTTTAAAATGTTAGTTAAGTTCAATTATTCAAAAGACTTGGATTTACTTCCCCTAAATCCAAACTCTCCCCCCATTTTCATGGCCTACTTCTCCCCCTTTTGTCATGGAATAAGACATAAAATAGGAAGAGCATGACATGTATCATATAGATAAACAAATATAGAATAGACACATGAGCCAGAAAATAAAATCTCTCTCTCTCTCTCTCTCTCTCTCTCTCTCTCTCTCTCTCTCTCTAGACAGACATACATACATACATATATGTATGTGTGTATGTAAGATCATTGTTTTATGCATAAGATCATTTGGAAGGCAATGGCTTCCCCTAGAATCAACACTTGTGACAGGCTTTAAAGAAACAGGAAAAAGAAATTGAAAAAAAAAAAAAAAAAAAACTCTCCTCTCATATGAATAGTACTTTCTTGTTGTACTATGGGGTAATTGGGGGGATACGAGTTAAAACATATTCTAGGGAAAGTCTTTTAATACACTGAACATGATGGATAGATCAAGGTGATTGTGATGCGGCAGCAATACAATTGCTAGAGAGGAGATACCCTCTTTGGAAGCCCAGGCCTAAGCCTACGGAAAATTGGAGGAAGAAGCCTTGTTGTCCTACTTAGTTCTAGTCTTTATTTTTTTGATTTTAGGGTGTTTCTAGTTGCATGGGAAAGGTGATTATGTAATAAGGCTTATGCCATTGGGGGGTTAAGTATTTTTTTTTAGGAGTTTATGATTTTTGTTTAAAATTTTTTTAAGGTTTTTTTTTTTTTTTTTCATTAAGAGGGCCGGCCATACAGCCATAGGTCTAAGCGTATTTTATTTTCTTTGTTAGAGCTTTAAATAGGCCAATTGGCCAGATCATTATACACGATCAGATTGGAAGAAATAAAGTTGATTTTGGGTGCTCACGAGTAGAGCTTCTCTCTCCCATAACCTCTCACATGAAAAGTTGATTTTTCTCTCTTTCCCTCTCTTCTTTCTCTCCCAATGATCCATTCTCTTTTCTTCTTCGTTTCTTTTCTCATCATCTCTTCTTCTACTCTCTATTTTGTGTATTTGCTGTATTCATCAATTCTTTAATGGATTTTGCAAGATTCAAATTCAAGAACCTTAAGGAAACCTTTTTATTTTGATTATTGAATATGTAAATTTATAGCAATTATTAATTTACTATCTTTTTTCTTCTTCCCCAAGTAGGAATCCTAGTTTTCTTTTAATATTGCTTCTAAACCCTAACCCTTGATCATCTAAGCAATTTTCTTCAAAATTTTCACTAAGATTCACCCAAGATTCATTCAAAATTCCCTTCTTCCTTTGGATTTTCTTTCTAGAAACTATTCTATACCCTAGAATAGATCCTGAGGCCACCTATTCCCATTCATCCAATCAAGTTTTGATTTCCAAAATTGAAAACCCTAATTTTTTCTCTTGCGGCAGTCTCACTTCCCCTTTCTTTTCTTTATTTTTTTGGCTTTCCTTCCTACCTTTTAGGAGTCACACGATAGCCTTTAGTGGGACCCATCTTTGGTTGACCAAATATTCTCTTTTTTCCTCCCAAGAAAACCCAATTGGATCCCTAATTTCTTCTCT
>JAOXJP010228943.1:0-25038 GCA_025762735.1 Platanus orientalis | reverse complement strand
ATAAAGGGTCAGAATATGGTGTAATTGTTCCTTTTTTTTTTTTTTTTTTTTTTTTCCTTTTTATGGCATTATGCCAATCTGATGGCTAATAAATATGTACATGTATCATATCAAAAAAAAAAAAAATTTATTACATGTAACTATATATAATGCTTAAATATATTAAATAATATATATATATATAGCATGCTGAGATTTTAGCAAGCTGAGACTAAAAATGCTCAAATGGAGGGCTTAGGCTGACAGCCCTACCCAACTCCAACATTGTTTTTGGCTAAGAAATATAATGTATGCCATCCATTGATTGCATAATTCTAAATGTAGCTAGAATCCTGCATGGCTTGGGAGGTATAATGCTAATATGAGAAAGAAGTATCTGAATTAGATAGTTAATTTGATTGGATCAATCTAATTTTCTTTTTCTATACCATCGATAATGGCGATCGGTTTATGAGCACTTCCCTTAACAAATGCTCATCACTGCTCTTTGTCAGGGTCAGACACAGCAGCGTTGAAAAGTGATTTTCACTTTTTTTGGAGGGCGTATATTCACTTTTCGGTGCTGATGTGCCTGCCACCTGACAAAGAGAAGTGGTTAGCATTCGTTAAAGTGAGCATTTTTTATCCATTCACTCGATAATGGGTTGTGAACCTAAATTTTCCTTCTTTCTTTCTTCATCATCAAATGAGAGGGGTAAACCGAACTTCAACATGTGACCTCATGATTGACATGCAAAATATCAACCATTTAAGCTACGGGCCGGTTCAACACCAAGGATTTTATTCCTTATTCAGGTGATCACTCAAAAAAGAATCTTAAACAGATATGGATAGGGATTCTTGCTTCTAAGCTGCCCCATTTCCAAACTTGGAGGCTCAAGGGTGTCTACATCTCTCAAACAAGGTAGCGGTAGTTAGTAGTAATCTTCCCTGCTTCTATCATCCATAAGACTGCATCATGGGTTGGGGCCTTTGGATCCATCCCAACCCAAAGAAGCTCCTTGTGAACACAAGGTTACAGCAGGTTAGGGTTGGACCCAAGCTCAGTTGTAGGGCTCTAAGTCGAGTTCAGGCTGGATTCATATTAGCTTGGGTGGCTGCAGCATTGCCTCTCTGAGAGAACCAACTTGAGATTGAATCCCTCCATAGGAATCCAATTGTGTGATGGATTAAAATCTAATGGCTGTCATTTGTTTTAAACTTAATATTTATATATGTACCATGCTCAAACAAAAAGCATTAATTAGGCAGCTGGGTTTGGGTACGGTGATTTGGAATGGAGTAGGCTTAAATGCAAAGTTTTTGATCCGGCCTGAGCCTCGGCTGACCCGGGTCTGGCTCATCTCAACTTGAGGTGGAGCTTAATATTCAATAGAACACAACAAAGCCTTATCCCAGTTATTTGGGGTCGGCTACAAAAATCATATTCTATCATTCTACTTTATCAAGGGCCATATCCTCCATTAAATCATAAGCATTCATAATTTATCAAATAATAATAATAATAAAAACTTTCATGTCTTTTCTCACAACTTTCTCAAGTCACCTTTGGTCTTTCCATCTCCTTTTAATGCCTTCAATTTTCATCGTATTCAGTGATGCAATCATTTGTCTTCATCGCACATGACCAAACTATTTCTATTCACAATCTCTCATCTTGTCACCTATTGGTAGAATTATTAAAGTATTACTATATGCCAATAAATGAATTGGATGACATTCTCCTTATATATATATTATTCATGCTTTTTCCTATGACCTTTAACAAGGATAAAGTAATAGAGCATAAGTTATTAAAATAATAATCGTTCTATGTCATGTAAGGTACAATTTGTTAGAAATTAATCAATTAATTTATTCCCTTTTAGAATCTTTTAGCTTTCAAATGAATCAGATATAAAGCTGTCGCTGAAATAACTGCTCATAATCCACATCTTGCAGCAGCTTTTGTTGTACTAAACATTAAGATGGAATCGTTGTAATTTGATAAGAACTCCAACACTGTGGCTAAAATGATACACTACACGAGTAAAATTAAAATTCGTTATGTGTGGGAAAACGTAGGAAGCTTAGATTATTTAATTTCACCACTAATGAATTGAATTCTCCGCTCAGAGACTGCTTAATAAGGTTTTAATGGTAGATATAGCCCTAGATCGAGTACGATGGCAAAACTGACCTTAAGTAGTTCGGATAAGACTTTGTTGAAATTTCAAGATTTGGCAACTCAGGAAAAAATCAATATATAATGAAACTTCAAAAGTAAATAAAAGAAAAAAAAAAAAAAGAGGTGAAATGTTTTACTTGATCTAAAACCAAAATTTTATGAAATTTCAACATATTAAAAACCATGTTTCTTAAAGAAAAAAGGTCTCATTAGGAAATGAATCAATGTTAAAAGTATTTTCCTTCACATAACACAAACACAATCTCATAAATGTTTTCAACTTATTCATAAAAAATTTCTTATTGAAAGAACTATTTAAGCCTTAGTAAAATTAAGACATCCATCCAATAGAATGTGGTGCTTTTTACAAATAAATCTTAGTATAATTAAACTTTCCTATCTTTGATTTGTGTCTCGTCTTGTTTTGGCAATGGATAGGGTTTGATTATGGTTTCAACTTTACATTATTCAATCCAATTACCCCTAACCCTATCTCAAATCAAAACCGACCCAACCATGAACCAGGTTCAAGAGAGGCAAGACATGGTTGGATAAAGTGAAGGTCAGCATTACCCAGTGTCAGTCCCGTAATTACATGGTACTGAAATGGGTGGATGGAATAAAGACCTAACCTTTGGCATTTTTTTGGACAGGGTGATTGCTCATTGGACCCAAACCTGTCTTTTAATGCTGGCAGTCCAAGACGCCATTACGCCAAAGCAACAGTGACCCTACATAATTGGAAGAAGCTGAATAAGAATTTAAAAATTTTTAGAGAGGAATAAAGATACATGTTTTAAACATTCAAAACTCTTCAATAATAGAGTTCGGATCCTGTACAATGCATCATGCAGTGATCATGATTGCTGCTAAATAATGAGAAGGAAAGCAGTATCAATAAAGGTTTGGTAAACAGTGTTGGAAAGCGTTTTAAAGACATCCAGGATTTTCTGTGCCTACATTCAAAATCTGATTGGGTAGGCATTTTTGAACCAAAATAAAAGTGGGATCTACAAGTATTTTGAGGCGAGCCCACATGGGTTCATGTTCACCTTAATGAGGAGAACAATGTTGCATGGTTGGATTCTCAAAATCATTAATGGGTGAATAAAAAATTGTCTCCAAAAGTGTCTAATTGATCACTGGTAAAAGTGTAAAATTTGAATAAACTCACGTGGATTAGCCCATAAAATTTTGTGCGTTCATATACACTAATGTCGAACATAAGTTTTGACCCCAAGGGGCACTGTTGTTTTGTGGATGGGGAATGACCTAACCAACATGAGCCAAGCCTTTATTTAAATACACACCAAACCAATAAATAAATATTTTTTTATTATACACACCAAACCAATAAATAAATAATTTTCTTTTCGCTTTCTTCCGGATTCGGTTACATTTTTTTAAAAATCATCCCCTTTCACATATGTCTGTTCTGTACGAATGTGTAAGCGGCTACTAAATTGTAACTATTGTATGTCTATTCGAACACCAAGGGTTGTGTCCCTATACTTGTTCCGAACATACATGAACAATCTATATATAAGTGACCTCCATCATTTTTAGGTCTGAAATTCGTCCAAGGCATAGTGCATTCATGTCAGTGTCAGTATAAAAGAGAGAGATACAAACACAAGTTAGTTCGTTAGACACACAGATTGTAATGCTTCTTCTATGAGTGGAAGATCATTGTATCCTGGGAGACAGACATCCGAAGAGTTCGTAAGCACTAGTGTAAGGGACGAAATCTATCTTAAGGACATAGTGTTAAATACTAGCCTTGATCAAATCAAGTGAAGTTTTCAATCATCCGAATCAAGTAAGGAGATTTCGTTTGTTTTAATTCAAATATTTTTCTTATATTTTATAGAATCATGCACATATAAAGAATACATAAATTAACAAATAGACTCTTGAAAGAGCAGCATAGGTTTCTTAGTGGTGCATCAACCATACACTTTTCCTTTCTCATGGTTGGGCCTGAAGTGGTATCCTTGTTTAATATTTCATTGAATTTTTTTTTTTGTCATGGGTTGAGAACCAAACTTGGCCCAACACAATAATTAAGAGACTGCCACTAAGGAATGAAACAGCCGGGAACCTCTCCTGCGACTTTAAAGTCTTATCATCGTCTTGCTTGCATTGTAAAGTGACACAAACACCAAAAAATCAAATTTGGGTGGGTATTTTCACTTTGTAGAAGACTTGTTCACCTTAGATTTGGTGCAACCCCTTAATGAATGACTAAGGTTTGCCCTGCATCAGGGGTGGACACATTAGTGTCATAAAAATGATTTATACTTTTTGGGGGATGCTTTTCACTTTTTGGCACTGTTGTATCCTCCCCTAATTCAGGGTGGACCTTATTCATTAAGGAGTCATACCAAATCCACTGAGGTACTTGTTGCACTGCATCACACACAAGACAGTGGGGGTGGCAATTTGTGTTGGCGGATCGGGTTCGTGTCGTGTCGAGGTAGGGGTATAAGACTATTTGGCTCAACCCGAACCCGACCCATTTATTAACCGTGTTGAAGCGGGTTGACTTGTTTTGACCTAAAACACGTTTAGGGTCAACCCTAACCTGCTTATTTTTGCTTTGGGTCATGTCGGGTTCACAGGTTATGTGGTAATTCGTCTTGGCGAGTTGGGTTCATGTCGTGTCAAGTTAAGGGTATAAGACCATTTGGCTCAACCCTAACCCGACCCATTTATTAATCGTGTCAAAGCGGGTTGACTTGTTTTGACTCGAAACATGTTTAGGGTCAACCCTAACCCGCTTATTTTCGTGTTGGGTCATGTCGGGTTCACGGGTCGTGTCAAACATTGCCACCCCTACCTAGTAGTTGAATCGATCTGGAAGTCACTCTCATTACTTTGTGCACACCCGGAGCACATCAGATCGGTCAGTTGTAACCAGATTAGTATGGTCCTAGTGGGATCAATCCTTACTCCCATTGGATTGGTCCGAATTGTCTCTACCTTGCTTCCTGACTTTCTTTCCTAGCTCTCTAACTCCGGTCTTCTTTGGTTCTTCCTTAGAATTCTCTAAATCAGTCTCCACATCCAACAATCTTCCACTTGGAAACTAATGGTCTTCCATGGTGACACCTTCTATAGCCATGTAGCAAGACTTTTTCCATTTTGTGACTTTCTATAACTCTCATTGTCTTCAACCATGCCCCCAACATTGATCTCTTCCAGATCCACCGGGCTGGACATAAAGACTCCCTCAGTAATCTTCACCCACATGTTTGTCAAGACATTAACCTTATGACATGTGCACCACTCCACCTTTGACACCCTAGAACCCATCTTGGAGAATCATCTACATCCGTTCTTCTTAGTGAACTATGTGTTGAGTATGGCTCGAATTCTACCTTATGTTCTAGTTATTGATGTCTCAGAGAAGTACTGGTGATCAAGCCACACATCCGCCCGACCCATTTTCGAGACGTGACCCACGACCTGGGCCGGTTCTTTTTATGAGTGCCTGCATATATAAGATGCATTAGGGTTTTCTGAAGAGGGATTCCGACTTTGACAGAGTGAGAAAAGGGGCAGAAGGGTGTATTTTGGGGCTTAAGGTTTGAGAGCTTGATTTCCTTGTAATCTTCATTGTTGATAGTGAAATTCCTTGCCATCTTCACCGGTGGATGTAGGCTATAAGCCGAACCACATATATCGTTGTGTTTCTATGTGCTTTGTGTTTATTGTCTATTACAATTTTCTCTTTGGTTTGTGGATTTAGTCGTAACACTATGTGCCATATACCTAAAATGTACCTCTACCTCGAACTTGTGACAACCCATTTGCAAACACCACAAACATTTTTTGTGGCTTTCTAGAATCACCACTACACACACCATCAATTCAATTCAATCCTAACTCCATCTGACTTGATCACAACCAAACCATATGTGTAGTTGAGTTGAGTTAACTCAACTAGTCAACTCTAAAGAGGAATCTCGATCCATCCTCACTAATCACAATAACCTTCTCACCATTGTTTGCCACCTAAAAACTTGTAACACCTATCTCCACTCTAATTATGAAAGAGACCTTGCACCAGCACTGATTATTTTTTGTACATTATTTTAGGCTACCCATCGAGGTTAAAAGAATACCACTTGTTACTGTACTCCCACTCAAACGGTACAATCCATCCTGACACCTTTCTCCCTTCATCAGTACCAAACAGCCTCATGTAATTTTCATAGCTTCACCTACAGCTAAATACTTGTACCCCTTAGAATTCAATCGGACTAGTGATATTGAATTCCTCCACATCTTTAAAAAATATGTCACACTACCCAAAGTATATATAAACCATTCTATCAAACATCTTGATCTTCACCGTCTAACACCCATGATGTCACATTTGAATCCATCACCAATTGACACAAATCTTGTTTACTCTTCCTAGAACATATCAAAATACTCTCTCCTATAGCATATATGAATAGCATAACCTAGATCTAATATCCACTCATCTTGAGAAATAGTGTTCATACCTTTGGAGACTGTGATAGCTTCTCTACGATATTCTTCATGTTCCTCTTCCTTTTACGTCGCCATTGCCACAACACCAAGACTATCACTCTTATTCCTGTTAATACATTCTAGACAATCCCTCTTTATGTGGCCAAACTCCCTACAATAAAAACATTACACCCTGCATTTTCCTTTAGACTTGAACTTCTATTATTAGATCCCTTTACTGGTGATTTTCCTCATCCTTTCACATTCAAAGCACTCACACTCATTAATGAATCTCCCGAGGATTTCCTCCAAACCTCCTCACTAAGTATAATACTAACCACATCATCAAACTTGAGTGTGCCTAAACCCAAGGAATTGCTTAAGGCCATCACCAAACCATCCCAACTATCTAACAATGAGGATAACACCAAGGCCTTAACTTCATCATCAAAGTTAATGCCTACCAAAGATAACTGGTAGGTAATCGTGTTGAACTCATTTAGATGTCTTCACCCATCTTGATGTTGAACAACTTCTTCATTAGAAAAACCTTATTCGATGTTGATAGTTTCTCATACATCCAAGACAATGCAACCATGAGAAAGATGAATCGTACTTAGGGCTTTTTGTTAAGCACTTCCCAGTCTAAATCTATCATCATTGTAGACCTTTTTGCTTTTTCTCCAAGCAGCTAATAGAGATAATCCTTTATTTACATCTTTTAGTATGCGAAATTCATGCCATTGAAATTTTCAATAGAGAACCTTGTAGATTCTTCTCCTATTGCTCCCATTTCTCTCACTCAAATTAAGAACTATTCCAAATTGCAAACCTTGGCTTTTAACAAACCATCGACTACTAACCTAGAACCGTCTCTATCTCATAATGAGGAACTGGCTCTGATACTACTTATTAGAATTGATACTCCTCTTGATGTGAGTTCTTTGGGATGTAATAATAAATGCAAAATCATAAGCAAACAAACAAGAAACCACAACACAAAGATTTATGTGAAAATCCCTAAAATTAAAGAAAAACCACAAATCCACATGGAAACAAGTTCACTATAATGGAATATTGCAAGCTACAAGCTTCTCTCTCTCACACACACACACTCTATCACATCTTAAAACCCTGAGATGAAACCCTTTATGTACCCTCTTCTCTCATAACCTGAGGAAGAAACCGTTCTCTCACCTTAAAGAAACTCCTTCAAAGAGAAAACATTTTCCTCTCAGTTACAGCCACTCCTTTTTACTCTCTCCTAACCCCCCTAGACGAGCATAAAGACTTTTATATAAACCATAGAGACTCACTTTGGAAAGAATCTTGCCGTAATCACAACTTTTTGTTCTAAGCTTATGCCACCAAATTAGTCTAGCCAAAATTGGATTGGTTCAACCTACCCGAATTAATCCACCTAGTAGTCGGATTAATCCGACAAGTCATTGTCATTACTTTGTGCACAACCGAAGCACACTAGATCAGTACAATTACAATCGGATCAGTTCGGTCCTAGTTGGATCAATCCAGAATCCCCTTGAATCAGCCTGAACTATCTCTACCTTGTTTCCTAACTTTCTTCCCGAGCTCTCCAACTCCGGTATTCTCTGGTTCTTCCTTGGAATTCTCCAAATTAGTCTCCACACCCAATAGAAAGTTAAAGGCATCACATGGATAAGGGGAAGCCAAAAATAAATTGATCTGATGAAGTGGACATTGATATAATGAAAGAAATGACCTTAGATATAGCAAAATAGTAAAGGAAGATTCATGTATTCAATCCATGGTAATTCAGATAAGGCTTTGTTGAGTTGAGTAGTGTAGATGTGCTATTCTGGCCTTTCAAGGTGGTGATTTAGTGATCTAGATCAACTTGCTACAAAACCAATAAAATAAAGGAAATGGAAGGTTATTGGTAAAGATATTAGCCATCTGATTTTCAATATGAAAAAAAAATGGACATCTTGAGGGACCAAATCTCACCCAAAATGATAGGCAACTTTGATGTGCTTGTAAAAGCATGAAACACTGGGTTAACCACTATTATTGTCAAAATAAAGAAAATACATGTATAGATGAGAACACCAAAGTCATTGAAAATGAAGGATATCCAAACAAGATTAGAAGCTGTTAGAGCTAAAACTTAGCTTTTGTATGCTTCTTCTTGGTGGCCCAAGAAACAAGATTAGACCCAAGAAAAATGTAGTACACAAATGTATAATGATGGCTATATGGGCATATGACCCAATTAGCATATGAGAAAGCCATAAAAAATAGGGTTGGCATATAAAGATGAATGATAGATCGAAGAATGCCTTTTAAATACTATAGGATACACTTATAGCTTGAATAGTTTATATACTGTACAAGCATTTGAGTAAAATAATACAAGGCTTTAACCATAGTCTAATACTATATGGGGTCTGAGAGAGGAATGCAATCAGACAAACAGAGCTCATGACCAGCCATAACAAGACTAAAGTTGGGTTTAGAATCAATCATGCATGTGTGTGAAAGACAAGAGAGACTAAATGTATATGGTATAAGTGACAGGAAAGTAGAAAGACCTACAAGCCTCAATAACTTGGAACTAATGTAGACTGCCAAGATCCCTAGCAATTTGGAACTAAGATTCTAAACATGCCCTTTTTGGGCTACTCCTTAAGGTAATGACCAACACACATAAAATCACCTTAATGCACTTATAAAATATTTTTTGATAATAAAATACATTTTAAAATCATAATACCTTATAGAATTTAGAAAAAAAAATAGTTAGATATAATATAAAGTATGTTTGATGAGAAAGTAAAAGATTAACTTTTCAAGCCTCATTCAACCATAGAGTTGATTATTAATTGAACATACAAAACTTTTATCATATGGCTTACTGTGTTCAACCATATGATCATACCAGAATGACCATAATGACTGTATGGTTAATCAAATTTGTCCCAAGTGAAAGACTTTATTTCCCTTATAAAAATTAAATATTAAAAAAAATGTTCACCTGCAAAAATAGACTATCGAGACAATATTGAGTTGTTGGCTATCTAATGATTGAATTGTTCAAGAAAAGCACATTAATTTCAGCTATGGTTCCAACTTTGAGAGCATTGAGCATAGAAAGAAGTGTTAGATTGATTATTAGCATGTGTAGTAGGATTAATCATAATTATAAGCTTTTCAATTCCTACTCATGAGAAAGAAGGCAAGCAAGAAGATCTTTAAAATTGTGGTGAAACTCTGGAATCTAAGACAAAATTAAAGGTTAAAAATCAATTCCAAGATAAGTATATAAGCAAAGAGGTTTGAGTTGAAACGTCAGATGATATGGCAGCAAGTCACTAATAGGTTGGATTTGATAAAGGTATTCTTTAGGTGATAATGAAAATTTGTCAATGGTTTTTCAATTGTCCTCAAGGAAGAGAAAGATGGGTGTGCAATTGTTGTTGAAATAGAATGGCATGGCTTTCCCTATTGAAAGAACCAACAAATGGGAAACAAAATTGTAACTAATGGTATCATTAATTAGGCCAAGAACATATTGTTTTGTTTTCCGTTATTTTGGACATTGAAGATTGATTGTTTCAAGTTTACCAAGCAGATGCTTTAGAGGCCTTTTAGCTTCAAGTTTATGTATCTTGTTCGGTCATTGCTATCTAGCAGAGTCGATGTATTCTCTTTCTATAGGAAAGTTTGATTTCTACTAAAGTAAATGCTAGTAAAATATAGACATGCATTGGAATTTGAGATTGTAGAATTTGTTGAGGAATATTTCTTTCAACCGTTTCTCCCATGTTACAAAGTGCGATAACATCAACATTCCCAATCTATGGATGGAAATTCTTATTTATAGAAAACCAAAATTATAACGCACACACACATGGACACAGGCTATCTGGTTTTAGTAGAGAAACCGTGGTGAAACAGAAAGATCAAACCATGGTTGAGTTCAAAAAACAAACATTGTACAACTACTATTATGTTATACTTTTGGAAATTTTTCTTTACAATTTGTTTCAAAATTTCCATAAACTCTTGTTATTGCCACAATCCTCACTATTTAATTAGATGGCTAGAATTGTGACACCCAGTGTAAGGCTGTTAAAGTTCCCTGATTGGTAGTCTCAAGATGTGGGACACATAGGGGGAAAAAATGAGAGAACACCTAGAACATCAACTGGAGGCAGTTCCCTAACTATCCATTATAAGGCTGCAAACCATAGGATAGATGACAAAAAGTCGAGCTTCTTGTCTACATGACAAAGCTGTTGAACATGGGAATACATGGAAATTTAATGAAGAAGAGGGTACTTGGAGAAACAACTAAATGAAAGCTACTCCCCGTGTACAACAGTAACTGAAGGCAGTTTCTCCATAACCACGTGACAATTGGAGAAAACCAAATGAAAAGTTGTAGATATATGGGAAACATGGCAGAAGATATCATTGGTAACTGGAACCTTTCTTTGTGTATGTGTAGAGCTATTCCTTCATGTCTACAAAAAGCAAAAAAAAAAAAAAAGAGCAAAGGGAGCCTTACCCAGCACACAAACTCAAAACTTCTTGTATTATTCTCTTGGTGTTTTATCTACTCTCCATGTGGGAGCTTTTTACCATAGTCTACAGGAGCCCTTTCAGTTTAACACACCTTATTAGAGTTGATTGAATTCTCCATGGATTGTTATCTAAGTTTAATTTAGCCTTCCTAATGGATTTGATTCAACTTCTTAGGACTTTAATTTGTAGCTCTAAACTCTACTAGAGTTTATTTAATTCCTCCATAGATTTCAACTCATCACCCTTCCCTTTGGATTTGATTCATTTTCTCCAAAAGATATGGCATTACCACCTTCCAACCAAGTTGCAACACCACATCCATCATCATGGGTTTCAAATCCACTAGCACCATCATGGGTTGTAGTTTCACCACCACCATCTTTCCCATTTTATTGAACATGTTATAAGTGCTAATGAAGTATTTAGTCAATTAGTTTTATATTTCTACCATTGGTTGAATAATGTCTTAGTGTTTTGGTTTTAAAAGCTCTCAATATAAAGGTAAAAAGAACTCATTGAGAGACGAACCCTCCCCTCTAAATCGCCTTATCCATCTTTAGGTAGCTAATTAGACAATTGATTAAGCTTGTCTCTCTAGTCCCTCTATCTAAACCGATGCCTGAAGTCGTAAGTGAGTCTGGAATTTGTGCTAACATGGCACTAGCATGCCCACACACCCAAAATTAAGCCAACAACTATACAATCTTCTAGTAATTCTAATACCTAACATTCTCTATCCATAATTCTCAACCTAAAAAGCTTCTTTTGTAGTTCCAAATGATCAATGTGCAAATATCATAACTGAAATGGAGAACTTATATACTACTAAAAAATTCTATATTGATCAACAATAGGAGCTATAAATAAGTTTTCTTAGCTTGACATCAAGCAGCTACAATTCTTCTTTCTTAGATTATTCAAAGTTTTGATCTCTCTCACTCAAATATACATAAATTATAAAAAGAGTAAAAGTTTGGTTTGGAACTATGAATGTGAGTTTAACTTATGCACAAGGTTTGCAAGTTGTATCACCATTAACCATTCACCTTTCGATTTTAGTCATTTTGAAAAGGAAGTAAGACATTTCTAAAATGTTTATCTTTTGGACAAAATGCTATGAAAAGGCATACATTTTCATCAACAATAAGAACTGTAGTGGAACAAATAGTTTGGTACTTTTGGCTATAGATCATCTATTGAGAACTTGAATGTTGCTAGTAGGGCAATGAATCCACTACAGCAAACATTTGGAAATGCAACCTGTGCCACAAAATTCTTTCCTAGAGAATGTGTGTATGAGTGTATCGTAGATTTTAATCAAAGTATGCACATGACTTGGGTCCCAATTAGGGCATATGTTATTCGACATTAATGGATGTTGGAAATGGTTGTCCCTGAATGTCTTCAAAGACCAATGCTTAATGTGAGTTGTGGATAAAATTATCAGTGTTATAGTTGTTTAGTTAGGAGGAGGGGGAGATGGTTTCAATGAGAATCCCTAAAAGAGTTTAACTTGATAAGATTATTTCTTTCATAGTGATAAGAATTTCAAGGGAGATAAAATCCTAGCATTTCTCTTTATTTTATTGGAAAAAAAAATAAGGATTATTGCTTTGGAAAGTTGGAAAGCTCTATAGAGTAATTCTCTTTCATAATTAACGGGCATGACAAACAATTACCTTCAAAGCCTATACAATGGGCATGATAAACAATTACCTACAAGGCCCATATAAAGGGCATGATAAACCACCACCTACAAATACAAAGTGAGGAGAAAAAGAATTTCTTGATTTGTTATTTTAATATATTGGTATATGATAGTTTCAAACAATATATATGCCTAGAAGTGTCAAATTGTGTTTGCATAGTGAATAATCAGAGAAAGTTATTCATTCTTATGATGCTCGGAATTAAATGAAAAACTTCATTGGGTATGTACTTTCTACACTTTTAATGTAAGATTTAATATGAGATATTTACATTGCTGGTATATGGATAAACTAATTACTAGTAGAGGCTATTTCATTTGCAGAGGGAAAAACTCATATTTTATAAAGTTCTTTCTTTCCAAGAATAGACTACTGCTTATTTGATTGCTTCAAGTTTACATTGTATATGGATAAACTAATTACTAGTAGAGGCAATTTCATTTGCAGAGAAAAAAATCAGATATTTTATAAGGTTCTAGACCACTGTTTATTTGATTGCTTCAACTTTGATTATATCAATAACTAAATTGAACTTCTGAAGGGCACACTGTGATCAAAATATTTGATGGCATTTTAAAAGGTTCAATCTCACTAGAGCATAACCAATCTTCTATTTGGAATTTTGATAAATAATAATAATCGGCAGCTCTTGTAAGGTAGATGTTTATGTTATGGTGGTATTAGTACTACCTATTAAGTGCCTTTATATTACATACGCTATTGAACCTCTTACCATTGTTCGATGTAATGGAACTTTGGGAAAGTTTATTCCAAAAGGGTTTCCCAGAATTTTTACCACACCATGTGGCAAGTTTTAGTGTAATAGGCATTGCCTTGTTGCCAAATATTGCCATTTCTCATTGGCATTTTTATACAAAGGAAAATATATTTGAAAATTTTAATAGCAATTGTTACTACGGAGTAGGGAAAGAATCCAATATGCTATAGGATATAGGCTGACATCGGCTGAAGCCTTGAACATGCGCAAGCCATGGAGAAGGTTTCATGGTGGTCTAGATTAGTCAGAGCTGTGAGCGGGCTTATCTATAAAAAAGGAATCTACACAACCAATGCAGTTACATAGAAAGACTTCAAAATTTAATTTTGGTGAAGTCTATCTACACAGGTAGTTTAATTCCTTTTCTCTCTCTCTCTCTCTCTCTCTCTCTACATGAGAGGGACACTACTTGAGTGAGAGATTAGTGTTAAGTTGATTCAAGTCCATCTTAAAAAAACTCCATTTCATATGAGGGGTAAGAGAGTCTTAGACATGCGTAGAGTTGAAAGAAGGAAGCAAACAGGTACGATTAAACGGCCAAAGTGTATTTACCATTAAAAAAACGGCCGAGTGCTCAGAAGTCAGAAGATCTGAACTGTCACATCATGTCTGTTCTGCACTCAAGTCATCTCAAGTCATTTCCTCCCTTGACTTGTCATACGTCGTCAGTCACTTTTATTCTCTCTCTCTCTCTCGGGCTACATACAAAAGTACTTTCTAATCCATTGGCCCATAACTCTTTTGGAGAGGATATGCCAGGTCGTTATTGTACGGTTGATATGTTGCCATGTTGTGGTAATGTACTAATTTAAATCAGGAGGAATAGTAGTCTTTGATGGGCCACTGGGTTGCTTCATTTCTAACATCTCGAGAGAATGTTGACCGATGCATTATATTGACTGATTAAAACATCATATGTTCATGTATCAAATTGCAATGTTCCAATAGGCATTGCGAAAAACATTTCTATTCCGGCACTTGTAAATTTGAAGCCTCCAGTGATAGGAGCCTTTTTTATTTATTTTAATTTTTGGATAAAAGTATCTTTGCTACATGAATGTTGATGAGGAAGATTCCGACCATCCACCACATGAGGGAATTATGGGATACCAGAATCGGGTATTAGTTATGTGTATGTGTATAATCGGGTTTTTATTAGTGGATTTGATTTTTATGATTGATAATGTACTTGGATAATAGGATTTTCTAGTTGGTATAAATTATCATTGCTACTGCTTTAATTTGTTGTGTATTTATTTATTTGTGGTTAGAAAAAATAGTACCATGTATTTCCATAACTTAAATGATTAGATGATTGGTCCTATGAACCAAAATTGCATATTCAAACCCTTAAATTTCACATAATATTTCCAAATACACTTATATGAAGTGCATTTATAACAAATTCTTTTAAATGCATTCCTTATTTATTTGATACATGAGTATTCATTATTATTGCCATATGTCCTATACCCAATTTCATCCAACAGGAAGTGGAAAGAGATTGGTTATTTTTACAATATAACTATGATGATTTGATAGTTACTTATAATGATGATGACGATGACGATGATGATTTATATGAGGATGTACCATCATAGTTGCAGTAAGAAAAAAATGAGTTTATATATGCAATTACAAGAACTATGGAAAGAGCATTAGGATGTGAACATCCGTGATATATTTTTATGGCAATTGTATTTAATAATTTCTTCATAGACTGATTGATTAGCTTTTGTATGAACATGCATGTGTTTTTTTGATAAATTAATTTTTTCATCTTGTTGTAGATGAAAAATCATTTCTAAACAATGTTGAACAAAATAGGATTCTAATTATAGATTCTATAACCAGATTGTAGAAATAGGGTATTCAAAAGAGATTCTAATTTTTGAAAAACATTTTCCATACTTTGATTATGAGTTCCATAATCATAATCAACAATTATGAGAATTCGAACCAAACAGTACTTTAGTAAAGTAGAATCGCTAAGACCTATAAACATGGGAACTATATGGCTATAACTTGAGCCTTGTTCAAAGCCCACAATCTTGAGCCCAAACATCTAAGTGAGCTCCTTTAGCTAAGTGAGGCTGAACTGAGCTGTACTAAGCTCAACTTGCTAGAACATATATGAGGGAAGGCTAACATGGCCAATAATGGGAGCATATTAGCACCCTACCCAATTTTGTTTTACATGAGTTGTCCTTATATTTTAACTTTTTAAATCACGTATAAGGGTATTTAGGGTTATTTTACAAAAAAATGTTCCAAAAAAAGGATTTCAGCTGAAAAAGAAAAAGACATGTTTTTTATCGAAAAACATGAAGAGTACGAGGAAAAGGAGGAGGGGAATTATGATTCTCCATTAAAGAGAGCAATGAAGGTGTTTTTTTTTTTTTTAATTTATTTTTATTACTTTTTGGAAGGTAGGGCTGATGATGATTGAAATTGATGCCCTTCTTTTGTCATCTCCTTATCCCTAAAATGCATTCACAACCCCAACCGTAATCATAGATTTCTTTTTCTTTTACTTCCTTCTCCAGAATCCAATCCTTGAAAGCCTAACTAGCAGACAACTTTGTTTTGGAGACTTTTGAACTTGTGATTTGTACGCTACAACACTTAGTATCCAAATTTTAATTGATGTTCAAGCCGATTGATCATGTGAGATAGCCAAAGGTCCTTCATGATGGTCTCTTCATGACAATGGGAACACCAATTCATGAGATTTGAGGTTCCAACTGACCTTATAAGAAATTTATAAAAAAAGAAGAAAAAGAAGAAGAAAGATTTGAGGTTCGAACGGAGGAAATAAGACACTGATGGTTTCAGATAAAGATTGAAGAAAAAAAACATTTCAAAAAACAAAAATTATTGTCCTCTTTATTATAAGAAACAATTGAAAGCAAGGGTATTTTAAGTCTTAAAAATATTGGGTAGGATGTTAATGTTCCTTACGATTGGTCATGTTAGCATATAGATAAGTCAACAAGATTTTTTTTATCCTAGTAAGAATAAGTGGAAAAATATAATTGTTCAAAGAGAAATTTCTTTTATTTCTTATATAAAACCCTATCTTCTCTTGAAGAAACCTTAACATAAAACCTAGGTCTAGTCATGTCTTCCTATGTCCTTTCGTCTCTCATTTCATTCTTTTTTTAATGGCTTGATTCTCTAATTAAAATCATTTTAAACATAGTTCAAAAACTCACAAAATTTAACTTTATTTTTCTTGGAGATGGCGAATTGAAATGTTATGAAAATTAAAAAAATTTAACTTTTTGTCATAATACCACTAAAATCTTGTCAATATTCACCTATATCAATATTTTTTACAGAATTATTTATTCGATTTAAACACCCCACTTCAGATTTTTTTTTTTCTTTTCTTCTTCTATTTTTTCCTATTGTTGATTCTAGAGCAAACATAAGGTAGTGTACTTGGCCATTTGGTTATCAAAATATTAAGTAACTTAATATTAAGCCAAAAGTCAGAGAGAACATAATAAGTAGCGTAGTACATAAGTAGGGTCCAGCTAACTTATCATTAAGTAGAAGTTTTACTTATGTGCTCCATTTGACAGTGTCATTGACTATGGGACAAGAGTGGCACACGTGCTAAGACAGAGAACCCTACTATACAGGGAGACTGATCGTGCTTCAAGAATCAATGACCTTCAACCAGTGAGGTGACTCACTCTCTCTCTCTCTCTCTCAATCAACGACTCTTTATCTCTGCCTATGATTCTCTCTACAACTCATTCTCTACTCCCTTTCTTGTTCTTTTCATGTCCAAATCTCTCTCCCTTTATCAACAACTCTCTTTCTTTTCGTCTCTCTATATCAGCAACTCTTTCTCTCTCTTCTTGTCTCTTTCTTTCTCTCTCTCTATCAACAACTCTCTCACTCTCTCTCTCTCTCATCGTTGATTCATGATAGAATGTTTTCCATTTTGTTTCTTTGATTTCGAGAGATAAAAATTATCAATTATTTCTACTTGAAAAACTGCATTTTTTGCTACTTATCAAACACATCAAATAGGTAAAATATGATCAATTACTTCTACTTTATAGTTTAAGATACATGTAGATTAGTTAATAGATGGTAACATACGTACATAAATTTTATATATTATATATGAAAAGTTAAAGATAACTTTTGATGAGTGGAAACCAAACGCACATTTTGATTTATGTCAACAGAGAAGTTATTTATCAAATATGCAAATCAAACATCCAATTTGACTTAAAATCAATTTATCTAAAGAAAAAATGATTACTTATTTGTAAGTAAATTATTTATTTTTAAGTCATAAATAAGTTTAAACAACATGGCCTAATTGTTCAAAGAGAAATTTCTTTTATTTCTAATATAAAACCCTATCTTCTCTTGAAAAAACCTTAACATAAAACCTAGGTCTAGTCATGTCTTCCTATGCCCTTTCGTCTCTCATTTCATTCTTTTTTTAATGGCTTGATTCTCTAATTAAAATCGTTTTAAACATAGTTCAAAAACTCACAAAATTTAACTTTATTTTTCTTGGAGATGGCGAATTGAAATGTTATGGAAATTAAAAAATTTTAACTTTTTGTCATAATACCACTAAAATCTTGTCAATCTTCACCTATATCAATATTTTTTACAGAATTATTTATTCGATCTAAACACCCCACTTCAGATTTTTTCTTTCTTTTCTTCTTCTATTTTTTCCTGTTGTTGATTCTAGAGCAAACATAAGGTAGTGTATTTCTTTTCTTTCTTTCTACACCGTTAACAAAATTCGTATCCTCCATGAAAACTTGTATCCTCCAATGCATTTTCCTTCATTCCCATTTAAGTTTATTCTAATAAATATTTTCCCTCCACTAGAACTTCCTTTAGGTCTATTCATGTTTCCCCAAAATTGTTTTTTATTGTGTTCATCTAGTCCTGCTTATGCACCAAGAATGTTAAACTCACTTTTAACTAATATTATGAAACCACATGTTCTCTTAGCATTTAAAACTTCATTGTTAAGATCTTCACTAATATTCTTACCACTTTTCCATTTCTGTCTTCGCTTGTATACCAAAGTTTGTAACCATAAATCTCTAGGCCTTGTTTCCTTCATACTTGGTCTCTTGAAGACATGCTATATGGACTCTCCTCTTTTTTGCACCTAGCAACTCCAAACTTTTACCTATCAATTTTCCTTTGTTCCAAGTTGTTAGCGAATCCTACTTTCTTGAACTCACTTTTTACCTGCACTCCTCCATGGCATAAAAACCCTTGTCTACAACTAACCACAACCGAATGCATATTTATGTACGTGTATAAAATGCCTCTTGATATCTAATAATATATAAAAATTCCCTTAACATATTATGATTTTTTAGTTTATGAATTATTACTTACAGGGTGATCCATTAGTTGGCTTTAGTAATCATTTTATCTATTAACCAGAACAGAATATTATAGTATGAGGTCAAGCTCATTGTAACAGGCTGTTCTTGACCAAAATACCAAAGATGTTTTATTAATTACACCAAGATTAAGGAATGTGTTTAAGTCATTACACCCACATGCCATATTAACCACAGGAAACCATATCCCCACTACCACTCGTACTATGTACCACATCTACCACAAGACACAAGGGGGTGGGGCCCACACACGTTTTCCATGGGAGACCGTAGAAAACATCCTATCACACAGTGTCATCAAAGACTGAACTTTATCCACCACCACCGACAGAGCCTCATCACAATTATTTGAGATAAGTTAATGAATCTTGTTCTAAAATTTCATTCTCTTTATAGCCATATCTCCTGCCAAGGTGTCTCAAAGTCTCAGAAGCATAGAAAAGGAACACAATTACAATGTAAACAAACTTTAGTGTTTAGTCCTTGAGACCTCAATTTGATTTGTATAAAATTATGGATAGACTGTAGCAGGCTAAATGAGCCAAATCAAAACATTAGTGAGTAAAGGTGGAAGTATGGATCCTGCATATGCTGTTTAAGGAAACAGAAAACACTAATGATGCCCAAAATGGATCACACCCAATGTTGGGGAAGTACTTCCACCACTCTAAAGGTATACCAGACAAGCGATTTCATCCTGTCAAAACCTGACACCTCCAAATAAAATGTTCTAGAAAGGAGTACTTCTTGATTAATCCGACAAAGGAAATGGAGAAAAGATCGGTGATGCCCAAAATGGATCAAAATCAATGATGGGGAAGTATTTCCACCGATATGGAGTAATACCAAACACGAACATTGGGGCCTGACAAACCATGAAACCTCCAAAAAAATATTCTAGAGGGGGTATTTCTGGATCCTGAAGCCTCATCATCCATTTGAGTCCTCTTACAGCTACAAGTAGTTCTGAAGCTCAGTTAGAAAGCATCAACTGCAGTACTGAGGTATAAGCGATATAGAAATAAGTCTACAATTGAAAATTAATCCCAAAAATTGCAGGAGTTCACGATGAAATACCAAAAATAATGTAAACGCAATTTGTAAAAAAGTAATTAAGGAATATATAATTACAGTCAAGTGTCATGCCCCACATGTCAGATGGGGGCTAAGTTTCAGATGGAGGCTGAGGCATTAATGGAAGCTAAGTCCATGACACAAGGCACAGTTATTCCCTATCAACCAACAGCTACCAATTTTGCAGCTTACTAAAATAGGAATCATATAAATTTAAGGCAAAAACACTAATCATAAAATCCTGAACTTTGGGTTTACCAAAAATAAAAATAAATAAAAACAATCTTGAACTTGTAAGGGCGGTTACAGATAGAAATTTCACTGGATTAAAGAAATTGACACATTCAACCCATTACTGTCAAGAATATATGGTATCTTTGCCAACTGACCTGGACAATTCGGATTTCATCTTGTCTGATCCAAACTTAAAACTTCGGAGTCAAAGCATCATCAAAAGTAGAGGTACTTGTAAAAGGAACTAAGAAAACAAGAATCTGGTCAGATCTCTTAAGAGGTTAGAACCAAAACTGTATGGAGGCACTGTATTTCTTCTTTGGCTGAAGCAGGCTACTAGCTGACAAAGATGGCTGGATGGAAAGGGTTGGTGATTCAGAGAGTACACCAGTAGATGCAGATACAGGGAAAATAAACCCAGAACCATACTCAGGCGAAACTGCATGTTTTGGGTCATGCTTGTCAATAGAGATAGCGGTCAAACCCTGTTTACGTCCAGAAGAGTGAGTTGGAGACTTCTTCTGTACATTTTGTCCCTCAGAGACAGCTGCAATTCAAACTAAACTTGAAACATCCTGCCCATCAATTTGATTGCAGAGATGCAATGGATGATTCTTCACACCATATCTACTGTCACTCAACCCCATGAAAACCTTCAGGATAATAACTTTGTCAATACGTGTCTGATAATTTGCAGCACCATACTAACAAAACTGTTTGCCATCCATTGCAACAGATTTCAAGCATTGCAAGAAATGATTTAAGAAGCTTGAGATCCAATTCAGATGATAGAAGCAAAAGTCAAAATTGATTTGCACAACACACAATAAGTTGAAGTTTTCTGAACATAGAAGACTTGTTATATAATTTTGATTACTGAAGCAAGCAAACTTATGCACAAAACAATTTAGATGTGCAATAGCACATGCATATGTTAGCAATTTCTTGGAAGATACATCAATAGTGATATGCTGTTAATATAAAAGAAAATATATATGGTAGACCCAAGTTCCAGCATCCTCGATTGAACCTACTGCAAAACCATAATATGGCACACCAAGCAACCAATCCAGCAACCAGTTAGTCCATCAAGGAATTGCAACTTTAAATAAAAGGTAAGCAAATTTTGCTGGCAGATATGTAAATAATGACAAATGCCATTAATATAATAGAAATATATATGGTGGACCTAAGATCCATTACCCTCAATTGAACCTTCTGCCAAACCACATCCATGGCTTACGAATAATAAATCAAATACCATCAGCAGGCCCCCTCTCAACAGAGTGTAGCATAAAAATCTGTGTCAAATGGAGATCAAAACCATCTAATCTATAGCTCAAACTTGGACAAATGGTGGAAAAAGGAGATTCATTTTTAGGAAAACTGTGAAAATAACAAGGAATTAGAAGCATCTACCTAATATGTGAGACCCAAGAGTTAGTGGATTTAATATCCAGAATAATGAGTCAGCCACATGTACATATGAATGAACTTATTGAGGATGACGAACTTCAGATTTACATAATTTTGTCAATATGTCATGCATAACTTCCACCATTAACAGTAACAAAAATGCATGCAAATTTATATGAATATGTGAGCACACATGCATACATAGATAAGATACTATGCACAAAATATACAAGAACGGTGCACAGCACCACCCATAGCAACCAAAGGCACAACCATGGAGCCACCCCAGCACACACACATTTATGAATGTAACAGACAGGTGAAACAAATAAGTGTATATAGTGAGACTGAGTTTATCAGTACCCCATTTCATGACATGTTTATGTCCATTCAACCCTCATCAAAGCCTGGATCAAACCAAAAAAGATAAAGTGAGTGCATCAAGATAATACCCGTAATTTAAAGGAGAATGACCTACCTCATATGTATTGATTTGAGAGTCACGAGTCTTCTTGAACTCCATGCAAAGCCTTGTGTGGAACCCCATAGCATCACTCCCACAACCAAGCACACCAGAAACTGTTTTAGAAGCCAGCGTAGTTGTGTTTACAGAATGCATAGTTTCATTAATTTTATTATGCTCAGTTTGAACTTTGAAAAACAAGCTCCCCCATCTTCATTCCCTTGAGCAGAGAACTTCCCACTAAGTAAATGGCCGCTCTTCTGAGAATCCGAACCTTCTACATGAGGTATGCCAAACCGCCCATTCGGCATGCCAGTAATGAACTCACAAGAAGGGGGTGTCTTCCATGCAGTGACCTACATTAACTCAGCAGATTTTTCTTTCGGGGATCGAATGGTTCTATCTAATAGGGAAATAGATATAGGATTAAGATATTAAGGAAATAAAGATAGGATTAGATTTGTTAAAGAAATAAATATAGAATTATGATTTGATTATATCATATTATTATAATTTGATTAGATCATATTAGATTGGATTAGAATTTGATTTGATAAGATTGTAGTTTATTTGTTTTCCATGTTTATCTTTATCAATGTCTATTTCTCATCATTTGCATCATAATTCCACTGATATTAATTGTTATTCTATTCTCAAAGAATAGTTTCTCCTCACACGTTAGGGCTCATGGGGAACCAGAAAGGAGGTGTAGATCTAAGATACTTAGCTGAACGAGGAAGGAAAAAATATGGCTTTCTCCAAACCCATAAAACCTTAAATTATACAAGAAACCTACATGTGGCATTGGGTAAATAATGAGGACCAACCTAGAGGTTACTAGGTGAACCCTTAGTTTGACATTCCCTATATGCTATCTATCACCTAGCCTTGGGTAAACACCTTTGACAACAGTCAGAACCATAAGTTAGGAGTGAAAGCAAGAACCAATACGAAAGCGAAAAGCAGGAAACAAGGCTCAATGAATCATTAGGAAACAAGAAGCGAGAAATGATTAAAAAGCATTTAAAGAATGAGTAGGAAGCGATCGGGAAACAAGTAAAGAGCAATTTGGAAGTAACTTCTAACCATTAGAAAAAATATATTATAAAATAACTAGGAAAGGAAATGAAAAATATAGGTGAATAAGTGATTACTATTTGAAAGTAAATAACAAAAGATCTACATGAAATAAGTACAACTACATAATTTGATTACTAATAGGAAGTAAATAACAATAAGTTATAATCAATAAGCACAACTATAATACAATGAAGTGAGTAACTCAATAAAGTAATAAACAAACCTAAAAACTATACTATGCAAGTAATATATCAATATGCATAACTTAGATTTTACCTTAAAATAAGATTTTTGATAGTAACTACAAAAA
The DNA here is from genome assembly GCA_025762735.1 of Platanus orientalis. Lineage (NCBI taxonomy): Eukaryota > Viridiplantae > Streptophyta > Magnoliopsida > Proteales > Platanaceae > Platanus > Platanus orientalis. Next base: position 1,354 of record JAOXJP010228943.1, on the reverse strand, counting down.
CTATCTTTTTTGTAATAAAAAAGATTTTTTTTTTTTTTGGTAGATAACTAGGCATCTTGAAGTAAAACTATAGAAGACCTTGTATAAATCATCAGTTTTAAATCTTTTTTATTGGATTAGAATAAAATAATTTAAACAATAAAATCAATACCGTATATTTATTTTCTATAGAATCAATACTGAATCTCATAGAAAATATTTAATGCAATGCCAGTAACATAAGGTTTACATTAAATTAAATACAATTTAGCTTATTGCATCACTTCCCAATCAATTCTCCAAATGTTTCCCCCATTCCACCAAAAGCTTCCACTCACTTCCTAAATCACTTCACCTGTTCACCATGCTTCCCAAACACAAGAAGCGTGCTTTGCACTACTTTTTTTTTTTTGAAGAAGATAAGATAATTGTATTAAGAGCCAAAAAAAAAGGTCAGCATGAGCAATGCTGAGAACAAGACAAGAGGGACTCAATCCCCAACAAAAAAGAATAAACTACAAAATGAAGCGATGCTTGCCCAAGCGCACTCGCACTACTTGGGCAAGTGGAATTGAATTTACTTCCCAAACAAGGCTTCCCACCAAGCTTCCATGCAACTATGGTTAGAAAACTGCACCCAACAACCCACACAAGCAAGCACACAATCTTGCATAGACCTAGGCACATCACTGGAGGCTAAAATAAACAATTTTTTTCTTTTGACATATGCTTTCCAAATTTGTTAACTATTGATGTCAAGTATTTGGAAAAAATATTACAAAATCCAAAACCAAGTTATAGGAACAGTGGGCACAACTTACCACGACAAGAAGATAAATATGTCATTTTGTGACGGCATTGAGACCAAGGTCCATACAGATTATTGCTAACACCTAAGATACACAAGTCTGCATACTAGACTAGGCCCATGGGTGACTATTACATGACCACTATTTTTTTTTTTTTTTTCTGGAGGGGGGATGTTTAGATAATAAGTAACAATTTACAGTAGGTAAAAGAAAGCTATAAGATCTAAGTTTTAACTACTAATGAGATGTTCAAAATTATACACACACATGCATGTTGTACAGACATGTCTGTGTATTGGGTTTTTCAAGGTTTCTATCTGATAACTAGTATCCATATCAAACACCAACACATGTATTGATGTCATTGTTGCATAGGAGTTAAAAGAGTAAGGCATGAATGAAGTATTTTGTTGATGTATGTTTTTCTTCTTAAATGGGACTCCTCAAACGGTGGTGTGACTCCATCAACCAGACGATCTTAGAAAGGTGCTCTCTCTCTCTCTCTCTCTCTCTCTCTCTCTCTCTCTCTCTCTCTCTCTCACACACACACACACACACACACACAC